>AWYE02000944.1:0-115245 GCA_000504385.2 Exutisphaerella laricina CBS 326.52 | reverse complement strand
ACTTGGTTTTGTCGCTTAGTAGATACCGCGCGCCGTCCACAGAGAGTGGCCCTCCGGCGCACACCACCACTACAATCCCGAGAAGCCTGTTTAGTAGGGCGGACTTATGCTACGATGGAAAGGATTGACATAGCCTTGTGGGCAAATTCCGTGGAGCCAGTGTCGACGCTACGGTAGAGTATCGAAACGTGCCACTGGAGCAGCAGACCCAGTGGGACATGAGGAGGCTGCTTTGGAAATTCTCGCATCGCGCCGCTCTCGACGAGGCAATGGATTTGATTGGGCCGTGATCAAACGCATTATGTTGAGCATTCTTCACGTAGGGACGCTGGTTTGGAATTGAGCATGCACCTTTGCTGGCGTTGTGGATCACAATGTTGTACTTCAGCGAAATATTCCTACCCAAATCGGACAGGTCGTCAATACAGCGCTCGGAGTGTTCCATGTGAGCACCAACGCGCCTTGATAATAGACACATATATGTGTCAGATGCAGCGATCACCGCTCACGACGTGGCACAGCTCATTGCAAGTATCATTGCTTCGCGGTCGAGTAAAGTAGATGCTGGTACTGCCTGTTTAGCTTGACGTTCGTATGGCTGTCACTCTTTCATTCTGTAGGTTGATTGCGCAGCGTTGTGCTCCAGCTAAGTCTGGCATGTACTCCAAACACCATCAGCATATACGAGCAGGTCCTGTTTTTGAATACCTCGTCGTTGGCACTTTTGAACGGCTTGCGAAGGAAGTCTGTCGAGGTATGCAGCCGTACGACGTAGCAAGCCGGCGCTTTGAAGCTGCGGAATGGTGGATTTTGTCAAGACTTCGGAAGGGGAGAACTCTCCGTGCGCGAACTGCTGTCGCTACAGTTGCTGTCAGAGCAAGCGCTGGCCCAACGCCGTAATGCACACAGCCCTGTGGCAGTGGCACGATAGGGGCGCATGTCTTGCGAGACTGAGAAATGACAGACTTTGCCCGTCTTGGCCGAAAGACATGTTGAGACGACAAGACAAGCCGTGTACTTTAAACGGAACAGTTGATCGCACGTAGCTAGGAGGTCAAAGTCTTCTCCCTTTTCATCCTCATCAAGTATCTCCGCATCCAGTCATCTCAGCACCGTAACGACAAGTGAACAGATGGCACCCTGGACAATCGAAGGAATCCACGGTCTATTCAGTGGCAGTACCTCTTTCACTACCTGCGTCGGCAATACCCAAAAGCAAGCACGATGCATGCAGCCCATAGCCAAGCACAACTTCGAACAGGCCAGGTCAATGCTTCAGAAAACTACCCGTCTCAAGGCATCCACGAGGCCGATTCAGTCGACCGCAGGCAGAGAGGGGTGGGGCGAGACATGCGGCAGAGCTCGTGGCTTCCACTGACCACAGCACATCCAGTACGACCCGATTATCGCCGCGACCCGAGCAGAGCAAGACGTACGCTTCGGCCAAAGTGGCTCGGACGCTGCCAGCATGATTGCAGCCGCCACACCGCAGGGACGTATGTCGGGGAGACACCGTGAAAGCCTGGCCGACAATTGTCCGATATGTCTGGAGACACCCAAAAGTCCTTGCGAGACGTCATGCACACACATCTTTTGCCACAGATGTTTGTTGAAATGGCTTGCGAACACTACGACATGCCCAGCGTGTCGTGCTTCGGTCACCGAGAGTGATTTCACTTTGTTGTGAAGCCCACGCATTTCTCTTCTGAACGGTCATGGCGACGTGTGCGCGGCGATAGGATTTTACCCGTCTCCTTCCTATCAACGATTTCTGCGGCATGGGTCGAGTAAGGTATTCGACTTTGTGACATGTCATCAGTTGCCTCAATAATTCCAATACATCTTGATTCCACTTGCGCCGTAGCCACAAAAAGAATCTGGTATGTACACAGCAGATGAAGGACTCGCTCAACCTTTACCAACACGACCTCAGTGCTCTATTGGCCTGGTGAGATGAGCATGCCCTTCTTCACAGCGTCATGCTGCCATCCACCAGCCAGTGCCTCGCCGCCTGATCTCTCGGCGTGTCCCTTTATTCTCGCCTCCAGCTCTGGTCGGAAATGTCTGATAAGACCCTGGATAGGCCATGCAAATGCTTCTCCCAAAGCACAAATGGTGTGTCCCTCGACTTGCTTCGTCAGCTCCTGCATCATGTCGATTTCGCGTTCCCTCGCCTGACCGCGCTCGAATCGGTTCATGATCTGTTCGGTCCACTTCGAGCCTTCTCGGCAAGGAGTACATTGACCACAGGATTCGTGGTGGTAGAACTTCGAAAGCCGCGCGATGGCGCGCACGACATCCGTCGACTGATCCATGACAATCACAGCGGCTGTGCCGAGACCAGACTGGCTATCCTTGAGGGCGTCAAAGTCCATGAGCTGGTCGTCACAGATCTTCTTGGGCAAGATGGGCGTTGATGAGCCGCCCGGGATGACGGCCTTGAGGTTGTCCCAGCCGCCAATGACACCACCGCAGTGCTTGTCGATCAACTCACGAAGCGGGACGGACATCTCCTCTTCGACTGTGCACGGGTTGTTGACGTGACCAGAGATACAGAACAGCTTGGTGCCAGAGTTGCGCTCGCGACCGAAAGAGTTGAACCATTCTCCACCTCTGCGGACGATCGTTGGTGCAACGGCAATAGTTTCCACATTTGCGACTGTACTGGGGCAGCCAAAAAGGCCGACTGCAGCTGGAAAGGGGGGCTTCAGACGAGGCTTGCCAGGCTTGCCTTCAAGAGATTCGATGAGGGATGTCTCCTCACCGCAAACGTATGCGCCCATGCCACGGTGGAGGAAGACGTCAAAATCGTAGCCAGATCCACAGGCATTCTTGCCCAAGAAGCCGGCTTGATATGCCTCTTGAATGGCGCGCTGTAGAACTGTTGCTTCGTGGTAAAATTCGCCGCGAATGTATATGTACGCTGCTGTGCACTGCGCAAGGATACGTTAGTCTCTCAATCATCTGCACTGTACTTCCTTGTACTCACATTCATCGCTCGACCAGCCACGAGACATCCCTCAATCAGCTTATGCGGGTCCTTCCTCATGATCTCTCTGTCCTTGCAGGTTCCAGGTTCACCCTCATCAGCGTTCACGACGAGATATCTCGGCTTGGTGTCTTCGTCCCATCCCTTCGGGTTCATGAAACTCCACTTCATGCCCGACGGGAATCCGGCACCACCTCGTCCTCGCAGGCCGGAAGCCTTGATCTCGGAGATGATCCAGTCGTGGCCCTTGTCCAGAATTTCCTTCGTCTTGTACCAATCGCCGTACTTCATCGCACTCTTCAGGTCTGCTCCGTGGTGGCCGTAGAGGTTGGTGAAGATGCGGTCCTGGTCCTTGAGCCCGCCATGTCGGTGCACTGGCGGTGCATCCTGGACTGTGGCCATTCCGCGTTTTTGCTGGCCATCTTGCGATACTGCCGGTGCCGAAGTCGTCGAAAGGGCACGGACGGCGGTTTTAGGGATGGACGTGGTGGTGCTCGCGCGCAGGGCCTGCTTGCCGGACAACATGGTGATATGGCAGATGCTGTCGGTGCTCGATGGATGATTTTCGGCTTCGTTGCCTGCGTGCCGGACACTTTGCGCAGGTCGTCGTTGTTGGAGTGGTTGTGGCGGCAGCGATGGTCGAGACGTCAACGAAACAGCAAGAGCGAATGGTCAAAGATCCCGGCGCCGGGATAAGCATTGTATGTGATTCGCTCGCTTAATTCGAGATCTGTGAACCCTGTCATCCAAACTCAATCTCTCGCCAGTCCACGCCACACGAGAAGGCGAGGAAGGTGAATGCAGGAATTGCTTAAGAAGCAAGATCAGAGGGCATTGACTGACAATTTCTGCTTTATTAATGTGGACCACGACGCGCGAGTTCGCCAGCCGTTCGTGATGCGTGAAGTTGTGCTCTGCGGTCGCTGTCAAGGGTGATGCTGAAGTCTGAAGACAGCACAGATGCGGCCATATCGCCTCGAGGCATTGCCTCGTCTAGATGCCGGGAAGGGTCGACACAAAGCTCAGTCGTTTGCCAGGGTGGTCGAGGTCGAAGCATGCAGTGCGATAGTGCGGCAACACTCCAGATTCCAAGTCCACGCTAGTAGACATCGCAAGACAGTTTGATATGATCTTGGCTGCTGTTTGGAATGTTAGCCCCCAAATCGTTATTGAACAGGATACTCGGACCGAAAGGACTACCGAAGATGGTGTGTTAGCGCCAGGCTATGTACTGGAGCAGGCCTCGCGTTCAGATCCTATAGACGAGACACAATCTGTGCTCCAGACCTCGAAGTCGTCCGTTAAAATATCACAAGCAAACGTCCCATGCTTAAGGTCGAGCCTGAGGCACCACGCGCTGCTAATTTCACAGACGAAATGAAAGAAATCCTCAACACCTCGATCTCGTCCAAAACGTATCACAGCTTAGACTTCACCAACATTGTGTGCCACTGTCTGTGACGCCACGAACACCTCGAACCTTCTAAAGTACGACCGAGACTACCACAACAAACAGCATGGAGCCAGAGGACAGTACCACCGCAGAGCCAGCATCTACTGCCGTCATCAACCCTGATGCTATCGACCCGAATACTTGCAAGCGCGTCATCTATCGCGAGCCTTACACAGGCGGCCAGCGTGAGCTGTGGAAGCCAGGTGAGCTCGACGTAAGCATGCAGACCGCGCGCCGCGTTGACACAGGGCAGGTGACGGCGATGGCGACCCGAGTACCGAGTACTATGAGCGCGTAGGACAAGCGTTGCCGCTTGCGAAGAAGTGGCGCTTATTCCAGGTGAGTGACCAGATCAATGCGCATCGCTGCCATGCGCCTCTGCAGGCGACACATGCGACCAGGCGCCCGCATGACCAGTCGTGCTGTCAGCATCGCAGCACTGCAGCACTGCAGTACAGAACCAGTCTCGAGCTCAATGACGTCCCTGTACTGACTTTTCCAGACCAACATTGGCAAGATCAGCCAGAAGAACCCTCCACCACGATTCGTACTCCTCGATGACAAAGCTTGCTGTGAAGTTTTGCAATCCGACATCCAGCGTGCTAAGCTGACTCAAAATTGGCCACACGACTTCGGCGGACCTGGCAAGATACGGGCTCGACGTCCCCACCGTGGCCGGGGCGCAATCCACCCATGCAAGGCCGATGCCCCAGGTGACGAGAGGTACGAGAAGACGACGACTGGCGGCAAGAACGAAGACTACACTTTCACCGGTGACCGGGCCTGGGTACCAGTCGTCTATCGCTTTGTCCCACCACCACCCCCGAAGAAGGAATCCAAGAAGCGGAAGCCCGAACCCGGCGACATCGACTACAATCCTCGCGGCCACGGCCACAATCAGTACACACCCAAGGACCTCATGGTCAAGCACGGCGCCCCATCGTTCAGCGCAAAGAAGCAAGACACAGACGGCTATCGCAAGCCCACCCGCATCAACGCCTTCTTACCGTCCAAACCTGCTACATTCGGCGCGGCCGGGCCACGCATCACAAACTCCGAAATGACCGATGGCACAGCCGTCCACGACATTGTGCCTCAGCATACTATTGCAGCAAACGACCAGCTCGTAATGCAAGACTGGCTCAACCTCGAAGGCATCAGCGGAGGAGCAGAATCCGACTCTCGAAACCCTCCCCACCTCGACGAGGACATGTACATGTCCGAGGCAGAACGCTCCCGCCGCCAACCCGAATCCACACCCAAACACAACTTCGAACCGTCCTCCATCCCTACCAACATGGGCTACATCGAGCGTCGCGCCTACGAGCAAACCCTCTCAACCAACATCGTCGCCACGATCCAGAACCAGGAAGATGTCCGTCGTATGGCGGATAAGTTGTCGGAAGCTAATGTTAAGATTGGGCAGCAGATGCATGAGATTCGGCGGTTGAAGAAGGAGATGGAGGGCCTCCGAGAAGATGTGCAAGGGTGTGAGAGGAGAGCGAGGAGGAGGAAAGCAAATGAGAAGGCTGAAGAAGGTTGGGCAGTCGGAGAGGGAGAGCTTTAAAAGTTGAGAGAGGTGGGAGAAGAGTGCTTGTAGCCGTGCGGGATGTGAGATGTGCGGTATGCATGCTTCCAGAGAGACGTGGGAAATCTTTGTTTAGGCGGCATTGCGCTGAACTCTCCGGACGTCTCTTCGTCTATTGAAATGGTAGTTTCAATTCGTGCGCTGCAAATGCAAGTCAAGTGCCACAACGGCGTGGTTGTGAGCAACCAAGGTATGTCGTTAGATTGACAGAGATCCCGCTCAGTCAAGAGCATTCGCTGCAAATGGCTCCGTCGCATGTCACTAATGTCATTAGTGAGTTCCAAAAGGTCACAAAAGCATCGAGTCCAATTCCAGAAGCATCTTGAGGAGGTCACAGAAGCGCATGTCAGTAGTACACTGTTCGAGCGGGCGTTCTTTATTTCTTTTGGCCCTTGGCGCACAATCATGGTGCCGCGAGCCATGTGTCTATGCTGCAGTCGCACCGAGGCCATATTACTGACTCGTGCGGCCTGGATGATCGTCGCCTCTGCCAAGGCTTGCATCGACCGTCGGCGAAGTGCATGCCATCATCTGCCGTATGTGGTATCATTACGATCTTGTTGTTACAGGCATTGAAAGTGTGTCACCAAGCCGGCATTTGTGGTCCAGTAGTAGGAAATTCCACCTCCTCGCGTATGCACGATGTTGATCCCAGATGGCTTGCATTGTGAGGCTCGCTTACATGCATGATGTCCATCCGCTGTTTCGACAGACCATGCATGGCGTGCTGGGAGCTGGATATTTCACGTCCGGGTCCGCATGCCGAGGCTTCATAAAGCCATTTCGATGCATGTCGGCAATGTTCCTGGCACGTCTGTTCAAGATGTTCGTTGGCGCAAACACGGCCTGGACGACAGCATGACAGCTTATAGATAAAGCGCGTTCGGGGCCCAACTACTCACTTCTGGCAGGATGAAGTATGGCGAGTCGTTGTATCCTGGTTCAGTATGTGGACATACTGATTCCATATTATGGAATAGGCTAATAGCTGCTTTACTGGTTCTTTCTTTCACTGGTGTATTGAAAATATGTGCACCGGAGAATGCTTAATGTCGAGTTCGAGCACGCCCCCGAAAGCTTTCGCTTGGACTCCGCGCCTACAGAATGGCGGCACGACCGGGTGTCTTGTGCAGAGGCCAGCCCGGGTCGCCTGGTGAACCATTGCAAAGCAAGGGGCTCAACTGCACGTCGTTGTTCACTGTGCTCAGCGAGGCGATCTAGCGCGAGCCATGTACCTGTATAACAATCCATGTAGTATATTTTTACTGTATGTCAGCCGAATGCGAGCCTCTTCTGGCCCTTCTCCGGTCCACCCATACTCGCGGGCGGCCTTCCTTTGCCTTTCGGCTTCGTCTTGGCAGAAGCTTGCTTTGACGGCACTGCATGCTGTATCTGCGGTCTGGGTATAGCTTGCTCGTTCTGCAGGTCCTGAGCGAAGTGGAAGTCTTCGTGTTCTGTTCTCTCGGATCCTGGTATGTGTTTCTTGCAGCGGTCACACATAGGGCCAGGCGCTGTGGCGTCTACCACGTCTGCCTCGTTCTGTTGGCCTCCATGGCCTGTACCCAACGGCAGCTGTTGTTCTACTTGTGCTGAGGGCGGAAGTTCAGAAGGCTCAAAGTCGTCTTGCGCTGGTGGTGGTGGTGGTGGTGAGCCTCCCCAGTCGTCATCGTGATCGAGATGTTCGCCATGATGATTCACTTCATCGTTGTCGTCGACGGAACCCAGCATGCCAGTGCTGTCCTCGTCATATTCGCATCTCATGCTGTCAGTCTGGCGCGCAAACAGTGATGGAACGCCTCCTGCCTTGATCCTCCGCTTCTTTCGTGCTGGTCCATTCTCGGTCGAGCTGGACATACTCAAGGTTGATGCATTAAGCAATTTGGCCTGCTCGCCTCGGACAAGAAAGCCTCCAATACCTTTATTGTTCGCAACACCGTCTTCAAAGCCTCCAACGGATAGAGACAGATTCGCACAGGGCCATGCACGACCGTCCACAATGACTGCTGCAAGCAAGCTTTTGGCCAGGTTGTACAAGATATCTTCAGTAATGGTCTTGCCCATGGGAATGGAAGCTGATTTGCTACGAGTTTGTGCTCCCTGGCGATGATGCAGGTTGATCGTCTTTGGTCTGCGCTTGTTCTCGAGGACCCCTTCCTCCACCAGTCGGCTATATATATCCGCCACAAAAATGCGTAACCACTTGGAGGCTACCTCCACGCTGTTAATCGATGGTCTAAACGACTTCGCCGAAAGCATAGATTTGATTTGGGTACGTGGGTTCACCTCGCTGTCGTCCTCGCCACGAATGACGCCATATATCCAAGATCCTGTGCTATCGCCAAGCTTTTTCTTCAACTGTTCGAGGGGTACGGGCAGTAATTCGGCAACGGTGTCTGTGTTGAATGCAGCGACTACCTCATCTCCAAGCTTGCCACCTAGATTGCGAATCTTTGTAAACTTGAAGCCAGACAAGAAGTGCTGTGTAGCGCGATTGCGAATGACAGTCTGTGCATTCGGTTTCTTGTGGCCGGAGCCAAGCTTGGCGAGCATCTTGTTCCTGCTTAGGCCGGCCGAGCAAGTGTACTTCAGTTCTTTGTAAATCCTGGCTCGTACATCACGCACAATCTCCGAGGCAATGAGCATGACCACATCGTCCCAGTCCGGATCATCTTCCTCGCATTGCGAGGGGTCCAAGTCTACCAGGGCATCAGCGGCCCAGTCTAGTGCTGTTGTAGGTGGGCGAGGAAGAGGCTCGGTGGGATCATCATACGGTGCTGGCCCACGTACCTCTGGATATCGTTGTAGCAGTATGCTGTGCACTTGGGCCGAGAGATCCAAAAAGACCTCATCGATGCTCGCTTTCTCTACTTTTTGTGTGTCCATGGGTAGGCTGTCCTTGATCAAGGCCAATATCTTTCTGCTCTCTATACGATACGGATCTAAGCTGACTTTTCTGATGGCAATCTCCTTGAAAGCATCATCTGAGTATGACCAGGTCGTGTCACCCTCCTTCCAGGTCGCTACGTGCTGGCAGATGATATCGGGACACTTCTCCTTCGCCTCGGTGATGGTGACATGTCTGTTCAGGCCGTATGCTCGAGCCGGGTAGTTGATGGCAATCAGACCTTGCCACTGCTGCACGGCTAGAGGTTGGTCTCGATCGATGTCCAGTCGGACCATCTCACATTGGGCGTAGAAGGCATCGAGATCGATATGGGCAATGACGCGCAGAGGACAATTCGTGGCCGAGTGTGCAAGTGTGCTGAGATGCTTGTATGTGAATGCGCTGCGCCGTTTCCGTCGACTCGTCGGCGACATGGGCGAAGATGTGAACAAGGGCTGAGAGGACGCCATGGTCGGCGACGCGTCGTGTTATCGCATGCTTCGGAATTACATGCAACGCTAGATATGCTGCCTTTCCCTGTGCGCAAGTTGTTCGTCGCCAGGTGCCCGTCCAATCCCCCAAGCTAAGTACGCTCACCACAGCACCAAAACAACAAAATGCTAGATGAATCATGAGTGATGGTGCTGTTGCTGTTGCTGTTGTTGTTGTTGTTCACACTAGTTACACGGGAGACTAGCGCGAATCAGTCTTGGCGGATGATGTCAGTGCTCTCCCAAAGCCCAAGCAGGCGAACGTACATGTATGTACAGGTAAGCAGGACGCCGCTAGCTGAAAGAAGCACATGGCAGCTCAGAAGCAATAATACTTCAGAACTTGATGGAAGCAGCAAGCATGAAGCTCGACCGCGCAATGCTTGGTATTACACAAACAAAGAAGGAAACCAAAAAAGGATGGCATACGCCTGACTGCAGGTGCTCCTCCGAAACAGAGCCCCGCGGCGCAAGTACACACGTACACAAGTAGTAAACGCAGAAGTGGCAGTCGCGACCGGCAATCTTCACTACGGACATGCATGCACCTTCCTCCTCCTGCTCAACATTAGTGGCTTTCGGCAATTGCGTGCCATTGATGTTGATCGTCCCGTGGCGGCCACGACAGTGCTGACATGCCATGACATTGTACCATCTTGTCGTTGTATGCAGCAGACTGCGCTTACGTGGTGATACGTTTAATTGTGTTGTTGATCACATGCTCCCAGTTGTTCGTCGTCATTGGCCTTGTGTCAATTTAGCTCGGATAGTATACATATATACATGTTCGAACGTACACAGTCATTATCACACGAAGTATCATCCAGGACACGCGAGCGTGATTGACTGGCGTGGTGAAGAAGAGAGGATCGAAAGCGACAGCAAAGTTCTCCGACAGTCATGCCGTTCGCGTCGTTCTTGGTGAAGTGTGGGTGTACGGCGTATCATTGCTCAAGCTGATACCAACAACAGTGTCCGTGAGACCTGATGAGGAAAGGATGTGATGAATGACAGGGCTGATAAACAGAACGATCTCGAGGATCGGAGGACCTGGTCTGCTGCTTATCGTACAGCATCCTCTCCTCCCCGTAATGAAATGAATTCGCTGGTTCTCCGGCTCTCTGCATGGACATCGCCAATAATGAATGTTTTCGCCGGCGCCCCAACATATTCAACTATTCAGGTATGACCTTTGCTCGGCTGCGGCCGCCAACAGTATCCGAGTACTAATGCGATCGGGTCGTGGAAGCTACTGCATTGAAGCAGTCTGGCCCATCGACTAGCGCAGTGCTGTTGTCTACGCGGTGGGCATCCGCGCTGGATTGTCTAGCAGAAGTGTAGCTGCTAGTAGGACATCTGCTGCTCTTGGTGAAGTGGCAGTAGCATCAACAACAAGGGCACAGCATAAGCGATGCACGTGCCAGGGTTTGGCGCTAAGTCTTGTAGTCCGCGAGCTTGTCTCAGATCAGTATGCGAAATTGGGACTGCATGGGTTTGCTGAAATGGTTGCCCTGACATCACCGCTACATGGGTTGTTCGACAACCACACCGAAAAGTTGGAGACAGGCATTTTGTTTGGTTGATCACCACCGATCGATGGTTCGTGGCATGACGGCATCAATCATAGGCATGCGCTCCAGTGATCGCGAGACCAACGGAGCTGACGATACACTTGCCAAGATTCCGTAGCTTTTGACTACATGCCAAGATCGGCGGCAGTCCACGAGAGTCGTACTCGCGCTTCTCCTCGGTCGTTAAAAAGTACCGGCATCAATTATGGCAGATATTGCGGAGTGCCTATGCATGTTGTGATCTTATCGCTGCAGTGGTGTGCGAATCGTCGCCGAGTCATGTCCGAGGGCTGCTGTCCACTCTCACATACTCATCGTGGTAGTGCCAACAAGAGAGCGCAGCTTCTTGCTGCGGTTTCGCATTGCTGCGACGTGCAGTAGTGAGTTCTCCAGGATTCCTGCCTCCGAACGGCCCCAGCTTCTTGTCCTCTGGTCGGCGAATGCGGGATGCGTTTCCCAGGGACTAGCTATCTGGACCCGCAGTAGTCAGGCTGTAGCAGTGGCTACAGTCGGAGGCTGCGCACAGGAAAGCTCGGGTTTTGAACATGGGATCGTGTCTAGCGGTGGCGACGGGGACCTTCAAAACCCTAAAGTGTGGGACTGGCCTCTCAATGCCGACATTGACCTTTCGGCCGAGCGAGGCCGGGTAGCAGAAATCGTTGCCGCATGTGAATGCTCTTGTTGAGGCCAGCCGAACGCTAGGAAGCCCAAGTCGACAGCAGGGACTGTTGTCTGCTGTACGGTATTGCGAAGCGCGACGGGCTTCCCAGCATTGCACCCTCCAATGGGACAATCCCGGGAGGTCTCACCTACTGGTACTAGCAAACGATGAGACGAGCTTCATGGCCGGGGTACCACCGCTCTTGGTATTGTGCTTAGTACAGTATATGATAGGATATTTCCACATTGCTACAGTAAGCTGCTAAGTCCGAGAGATCACCAGTCCCGGCTCCCGATGGTCTCTCCGCCCATGGAGTACGACCCCATTCGTGCAGTCTCGGCTGAGCTGCTCAATCTGTCCCTCTTGTTGCGCTGGCTCATGCGCCTCCAGTAGGGGTCCTCATCGTCGTCGTAGCCTCGGTAATGGCAGAGACAAGAATACTGCAGCGCATGTTGAAACTTGCTCCAGCATGACTTCTCCATAAGGGCAAGCTCACATCGCCAGCACTTCGTCTTGTTCATACGCGTGTGCCATGTCCCCCTCTGATTGCGTCTGTGGACCAGCTAGGCACGACCCGCTTCAGTGGCTTGGCTTGCTTGACTTGCGACAGTGGCTGCGCGTGCCAATGTAGCGCCGCCGACGGGAGCCATTTCGAAGCTGTCGGAAACGGAGGCGCCATTGAAGTGGACAGTCGGCGCTTTTGTCATTGGGATGCTATCAGGAGCAGGCGTAGGAGGCATTTCGGTCAACTCTGCGGTACCACCGAGTCTCGGCGGAAGCGAACCGCGCGCTCTGAGGTGGCGTGGCACTGTTGCTGTACGTAAAGTCGCCGCTGCAGTAGCCTTACCGTCCGAAGCTGGGACCGGGACTTGAAGAGCACGTCTGAGGGCGTCGGAGGAGTCGGGCTTCGATCGGGCATCTGATGTTCTGTGGTGGTTGTGCATCTCTAGAGAGTACTCTGTGCTGTAATGCGGCGAAGAGGTGCGTGGTGTTAGGAACGCAGGAGGATGTAAGCTTGAGGGTGTGCTGGACAGCTGCGCTTTGTTGGTCAACACACATCTCCAAGAAGCAAGCGCTGCCAAGCATTGGAGTAAGAAGCAATTGCATTCTTTCCGCCAGTTGTTGCGGCTTCACTTTTGCGCCAACAGAAGGAGCAGCAGCGGTTTGTTGTAGTGCCGATAGCGAAGGTGCGACACGTTCCGCAGGCCAGGCCAGGCCTGGGCAGCACGCTTCACAATGCTGAAGATCCTAGGACCGCAACAACTCTGCCTACCACAGACGTCGCAAAGTTGCACAGGAGTACACATCGCGATGTGCCCCCCTTTTGGCGACGCCCGCTCATGCCTGTATTACGACCAGGAGTATCTGTCCCTTGGCATGCTCCTCATCGATTGAGATGTTGCGGTTTTCGCGGCTTTGTGGACCCTGCCTTCGAGCGTCCGGTGTCCCGCGTGAAGGATTTGAGCGACATGGCGATGAGTTCTGCCACCTGACTACGTTAACTCTGTTGCAGCTGGGGTAGATCTGTTTTCTAGAACATCAATGATGCAGCGGATGCTTGATATCTGAAAACTGCTTCGTCTGGGTCCTTTTGTCAGTACGTCTTGTTGTTCATCCACTCAACAATGTGCCAATGACATCTGCCATAAGGCTCGACAAAGCGGTATCCCGTCCTCAATGCTCTGGTCGCATGGCATCGACGATCTATTCAAGCGCGAAGGCGATGCCAGTGGCGCTCAGTAGGCGAAGCCCACGACAGTGCGTTTGTGCAGAAGCAGCATTGAAATGGCAGACTCGCGGGCAGGAGGATCCCGTGTGAGATTTCACCTACAAAGCCGTTATTTCGCAGCGCCTTCCCAATCCTTGCCTTGCACCTCAGGGATGCATTCGTTCAGAGCCTGTCCATATCGCATGTACCCACTGTTATCACACTTTGTTGTCCGTGCTGGACATGTTATGTGGAGAAACTTACTGCCGAGAAGTCCAATCTAAGAGGTGTTCCGAAGAGGCGTATTTGGAAGTGGGTAGAACGGGTGCAATGAGTAAGCTACCCAAACATTGCAGGCCTTCCCTTCTCATCGACAGCTGGGGACAGGCCAGGACGTAAGATAGATGGCATGCTGAAGCCGGAAGCAGATGCAGCCGCATTAGCAGGACAGGGAGCCAATTCCGCGTTCCCTTCTCAACTTCAGCCAAGTCGGCCATAGACGGTATGGTGTGATTGCCTCGTTAGGAATCGAAGTTAGGCTCAGTGGCTTCGTGTCTGCATGCGAGAGGTGAGTTGGCACACACAAAGTGCCGTTCCCGAATGTCTGGAAAGGCTGTCACACAGCAAGCGGTTGTATCCGGCCAGGCAAACCATCGGCATCCCGAACGATCGGTAGCGACGTACCCGCCTCCACCCGAGGAGTGCGGCTGGAGTTTGGACGAACGATTTTCGGCCGCAAGTCCTGTTAGCACTGTTTTCGGCATTTAAGATTAAGCGTGCTGTTCTCTTGTTGGAAGTAGACAAATACGAATAATAAGTACAACATTTGTTAGCACGAGTTCGTGTAGTCTGTACTAGCGAAATAGTGTAATCGGGATGTTCTCTTCGAGGCAACGAAGTGAAGAAGAAGTAGAGTAGGCCTAGTATGTGAGGCCTACCCTTTAGTACGCGTCCGTACGTAGCTATACTCTTCCTGTTCATGTATACTATATACTACCTTCGAATTACTCCTTGTTCGCAGAGAATAGTACTACTACCCGATCCTCTACATCCAGACTCGGCAACCGTGCACTTATTGGACCAATGGGTGCGGTAATAATTGTCGTCACTTATTGAACACTCTTGAGGAGAGCACAGAGCCGTAGCCATCCTTCGTGCAATCCTGGTATGCCAAAAGAATGCCTGCAAGTTGGTCGGGTATGTACATGCGGCACTTTCAGGTGGTTGCCAACAGCCATTATGTTGCACCCATGGCTGCTGACAATCGGCGCTGGTCAATATATTGTGGTTGGCTCATTGGGTCGTGAGGTTCATGTATACGACCGCCTCCGTGCAACGTATGCTGGAGAGGCCACGGACGTGCAGGGCAGGTTGGCTCTCTGCCAAGTATGCCCGTCCGAGTTGATGAGGACTGCTGTCGTCCGGGAAACGAGGAGGTACTTGAGATTGTTGTTATAAAGCTTGCTGCAGCGAACACGACGCGGTCAAGGTTCCTATGTGAACGGAACACTACTCCCCTGACTCTCGCGATGAGGCACCTGTCTCTATCGGAACAGGAGACTTTCTGGAAGTGTCCAAATACACCGGCTGATGTTCCTGGTGCCTGTGCAATGCCGGTCGATCGTGCCCCGAGGGTGTTATATGGCCGGCTCTGGGCACTGCGACGGTATGCCTGGGAGTGAAGTTGTTTCTCCGTCGATATACCCACCAGCAGTCTGGCATCGTGCGCGCACCTTCGCTAGAATTGTACAGTTATGGTGTAGTGCACAAATATTCGACATGCGGTGCTACTGCGGCGGCAGTACTGGCACGTTGGATAGAGAGGTCGCTTGAAGGATCTGCACCGCCCAACTTTCGTGGTTGTCGAAATAGGCTTTACAGAACAGCCGGATCCCAAACACCTGTGAGCGATGGCGTCTCAAATGTAGATAGCGTGGTCCCGGAGCACTCGAGGCGCGACGCCATACTGCAGATCCCGGGACAAAGGCATGGGAAATGCCAGCGGCAGTGATCGTGTGTGTAATGCTTACGACTACTCAATATTGGCCAAGCCTCACTTGGAGCAAAAGCGATGCCGGCTACAACCACTCCGATTCATCAGGCATACAACCATGACAGGGGCTAATTCTATGCTAGCAGTCAGACCCGCTGCTAGTCATGGGGTCATGGTGCGGCAGAGCGCGGAGCGAGCGTGAAACATGGTTGACTTCGCGCTGGTTGTCACGGCTTAGAACCGAGTAGTATATCGTCTCCGCTGCATAGTGGCTGAAGGCTAGCAACGTACGTGAATGCCCAACAACCATTGACCATCGATAATCGCAAGCTCACAACGGCAGTTCCCCAAAAATCATTGACTGGGGTTCGCCGAACAGGCAGATGACTTCCAAGCAACTCCATGAATACAGTACATGTACGAAGTGCATGTCATCAATGGCGAGATTTGCTTAAGCACTGTGGCCCCTGACTTACATGTCGCCTCTAGCATGTCAGCCAGGTCTCAGAGGCCGTCATTTGCCATGATCGTTCAACCAAGTCGATGAAGACACTACGACCTCTCTTGCGTTTCGCAGTAGCCGGTGAATCGCGCAAACGATGAGTCGTCACACTCTGCCAACGTAACGTCCGTTGCATTGTTCTTTTGATATGATAGGATGTGATTTGGTGTGGCCGCTCGATGGACCGCCTCGCGAAGTTCGACAGTCACTGAGCAGGTTGGCTCCGCTGGTGTGCACGTTGCGCAAGTCGCGCTGATCATTTTGGCTTGGTCTCACTGCAGGGCGAAGCTGTCTCTTTCTTTTTGAGTTTGCGCTGCATGTAGGTGTGCAGATGAGGTGCACCGGACATGCGTCAGCCTAGCTTTTTGAGCCATGCCTGCCGCTCTTACAAGCTATGCATAGGCTCTATATCCGATGACTCCTGTTCCATCCACCGTACTGGGGTGAAATGCTGCCTGTATCGCCGAGCGAGCTAAATAGCCATCCTCCAGGCTTGTAATTAGCTGAATAGTTGGGCTCCATCGGATAGTCAAACCGAGCCAGGTTCTATAAAACTGCTCCCTCCCACAGTGCTGCGCTGCCTGTTCGGTCCTGAATAGTCCCTTGCGCAGTCCTTCTCGCAGTTCACTTCCAGCAGCATACAGTCCCTACCCATGGTTCCTCCTAGGCCTGCTTTGGCTCAGAGCGAGTCCAAAGCGCGGTTCTTCGAACGATTAGGACTTGACGAGAACAATGAGTTCCACAGACGGGTATATGCGATGATGAAGGTGGGCACACATCGCACCGAGGCCAGTGATTCGAGCTCATGATTTTCAGGAAGAAGCCGTGGAAGGCAGACGGCGTATGACAGAAAGCCAAGACGTCTTGGTTCCTTCACTACGAGGCAATGCGAATGTCGAACCTCCGTACTCAAACGCACAAATCAGCGAAACCGTCACGCATCGAGAGATTCTCCGCATATATCGTCTAGCCAGGCCGGAGACTAAAGTGGTTTACAATCTTGGCCGCGACACAGACCGGGTGGAAGAAGAGAATTGGGTTATCCGGTGGATGCTGTGGCATGTCTTTCGCTATCGCGACAGCCGGAACCGCAATCGACGAGTCATCTCACCATCTCCAGAACGGGCCTCGCACAGCAGCCACCGCCAGTCAATACCAGCAAGTGGTGGTGGACCTGGATCATCTTCGCATCGTAAGTCAAGGTATGGAAGACGGATTGTGCCGAGTAGCTCCTAACGTTCTATGCAGACTTATCAAGTAGCGGCCGAGCTGGCGCTAGCGCACATCGTCAGAGCTATTACTGGGATCCGGTTCGGGGAGACTGGTGCATCCGCTAGTCAGGCGGAAGTACAAAGTACTGCCTGCTATTTATCAACAGAACATGCGCGCACCGCAGGGACGGCATTGCTCGCACCATAATGATAATCATAATACTACAGCTATGTCGGCACACCTGGGGTAGCGTATGCCGGCAAGCTGAAGCCGCGCGGAGCTTGACACACAAGGCTACCTGGCTGGCTGGTATCATTCCACCAGCGCCCATTTGCAACGGCAGATCCGCCTTGCTCTGATATGCGTTGGCTTCAAGGTCATGATTGAGTGACCACAACGAGCGGCTCGATGAGGCGAAAGAGCTGCTACCGCCGACGTGTCTCGCTGTCCGCGTGCCGGAGGACCAGAGTCCAATACCACCACCCCTGGACTGAGCTTCTGAAGCTCATGCAAGCATTGCTGCACACGACCGCTGGTGTGGACAGGGAAAGCATTGTATTTTAGATTTCGAGATGGGTGGTCGATGAAACTTAACATGCTCATGAAGAGAGGAGCGGAGCCGTCAAAGTTTGGTGCACCCTGGTCGTGCGCAGATTGATTGAATCAATGAGCGCGCTCATTTCGTCTCATGATCCTACAGCTTCATGAGTACATTGATGTCGTAGATGACCAGAGGGCTGCACCCCACTTCAAGCCACCAAAACCAACACTACTATAGCAGCGCGACATACTGTAGTATCTTGAATGTAATACCAACACCACGATTGAATTCTACCTTTCATCCACGGGTCACGGGCTCTCGGTACTCATCCCTCTCTTCGACTTTAAGATTTTCTGGGTAATCTACATCTAAGATTGAGAATCACAGTATAAATTGAATCATAGCTAGATCCTCTGGGAATACACAGTGTGCTGCTGATTCACGACTACAGAGAGAAAGAATCGCGGGCCACGCTTTCCTATCAAAATCAGGACTATTATTCATCTTCATCTTGCACGTACGGCCCGTTTCGCGACCAACCACAATGCTGAACTCATGCTGGCCAATTGGCCAACGATGTGAGCTGACCAAGTTCAGTTGATGTTGATGCAGCACGACGTACACAGGTATGCGCATGTATGCCAACGACGGAATCGTAGTCCGTGACGGAGTGTCTTTGCAAGTATACTACATTCTAGTCATCTATCACGCGAAGCATCACCCCATTGTCTGGGCTGTGCGAGGGGTCTTGGAGGAAGAGCCATCATGGTTTTGGTGCAAAGAGGTCGCGCCAGAACTGCTTGAAACCATACTGGGGCTTTCGCTCGTCGTATACATGGCTCGCTCTGTCAACCGAAAATTTGTTCAAAACGCCGCCAGGCTTGTGTCCAACCACTTCCACTCCCTTGACCTTCGGAGCCCGCGCTCGGTCCCGAATGGCGGCAGCGACCTGTGGTGCGACATCTGCATAGCAGTTGCGCAGTTCACGGTCCAAAATAAAGTATGGCTTTCTCGCCAGCTGTGGTGCCATCAGATTATAGGATCGTGTGAGTTCATTCAGCTGTTTGATCGCCAAGGTGTGATAAGATAATTCCATAGCTTCCCACTGAGGATCTCGAAATGGCGCCACGGTTGCTTGTTTCGGCGGAGCTGGTGGAGGTGCTTGGGAACATGAGGGCGGTTCTGCATATACTGTCACCTGCTCCTCCGGCGCTCGAAGAGAACCATCGTCCTTGAAGGTCTGTTCCGATATCTTGATCTCTTCTTCCACAAGAGTCGCGTCGTCAGAAGCTGGTTTCAGGTTACCCGCAATCGTGATTTGCGACATCTGTCCACGATCATCGACGGCTGTCATCTTCTCGACCTGCTGCTTGGAAGGATTCTCGAGGCTCTCGGCAACCGCATATTCGTCAGCAAGCCTCATTTGACTATCCAGGCTACCGCCTCTGCTGGCGATGATTCTGGAGACATGTCGCTTCCAGTCCGAGCGAAGACGTCGGCGAAAATTGCCGGCAGTGCTTACTACTTCTTGCTGCTTCTCGATCCAAGGCGGGGTAATCTCTTGCTTCTTGATTATCTTATTCATGAAGTACTCTGTGGTATTGATGAAAGGACTGTCAGCATTGTAGTCGCGCTCCATCTTCTTGCCTCGATCCGGCAAGTTCTTGAACTGGCCACGAGCGATAGCGTCTTCGATACGCTGGTTGGCAAGGGCCGCAAGACCTTGAACACTCGCAGGAGCCGAACGTGCTCCAGGCTGGAACCGTTGCTTCATTTCCTGGCGGAACCGCTCACGTTCCTCGTCGGTCAAGCCTTCCTGCTCATTCACCGACGAGTACACAGAAGATTCGGCCCTTGCATTGGCCAACCTGGCGCCAGTGCTAGCCTTGCTCTGCCGCCTACCGGTATCTACTCTGGCCGGTGGCCCACGTGGGGATGGCACTCTTGATGGTATGCGTATCTTCTTGTGAGCATCATCCAGCATCTGCAGCGTCGCGTCTTCGACACTCTCAGTGCCCCGCCATGGTCTCGAGGCTGCGGTTTCACGAGTACCTCTGCCAGCACTAACCGACATGTTTACTTCAGCGAAAGCGCTTGTGTTGTCGGTCCGAAAGCTACTGTCTGCAATCTTCTTCTCGAGCTGACGCTTCAGGTCCTCATTGAAACCAGCCTCCTCCACCGCCTTTCTGGCACTGCTAGGATTCGTAGCAAGGCTGTCATCGCTCATCTCTTGAAGCCGTCTTGTCATCGCGCGCTCGCCCGGTCCGTCCGCAGCTTGCTGCTGCTTGACACCATCATCATCATCAGCCTTCGGCGGCAACCCTGAACCTGAAGCATAACGGAGAGAGGCAATGTCAAAGCGCAAGCTCAATGCTGGACGGCGAACTCGCCGGCAGCAAGCGCAGGCGAATGAGGCTGAAGAATGGTTGATACCGGGCATACAGTGTGTGTAGGGAAGTGTGTGGCGGCCAACGTCCAGCAACGGAAGAGTTGAGCAAGGATGTCCCACAGCACCGCCGGGACATCCCGCCGCTAACGATCGCTAAATCAACCTCTTTCCACTGACAACCTATGTATTATTCTCCTTTTGCGATTCCAGAACTCACTTGTTGCACGCTTCCTATTCTTTCCCTGTTCCTGCATCCTTCGTTCCACAGTCTCACACGTCTGCGCTAGCTACATCATTTCCCATTTCTGGAAGATTCTGCCGAGTCATGTGCGAAAACGCACCAGCCACATGCAGACCCAGCATCTCCTGACTTACGATTGACCTTGCGATCTGATTCGAGCTGCGCCGTGCCGCATGTGCGTCTTGAACATGAGTCGTGGCTGTCTTAATCGGTGACCAATATCAGCTATCTGTTAAACCAGACTCGCCATATGACCGCCCATGACTTGTATATGAGACGTACAGTACATGGCACTCAACGCAGATATGTTGTGCATCGAAGAGCACGTTGAGTTTGACTTCTAAGAGCGGCCGAGTGGTAAGCGGGCTTTTTGTTGAATGCGAATCCAGGACCTGGCACTCTCGGCATGGGTCGCGCACATCTTCGTACACCTGCGACATCTCCGCTACGCTTCCTCGCTGACGCGTCGAACTCAGCGCCAAGTTGCCCTTGATCTTGACACCTAGAACTCCCGGAAGTGCTCTATGTGCTTGAAGTGCCCCAGCCCAGGTTCACGGCTTGCGCAGCTAGACGAACGCTTGGCATACAGCATGCGCAGAGTCCCTGACACCGGCACAACGGTCTCACGCCGTTGCAAGTCGGATCAGTGGTATGCGCAATTGCCGAAGTCATGGCGTTACCAAGCTCTCGGGTCCCCTTGGTCCTGAAGACTATCCTCACATCGACATGTGTGGTGCGAATGGGCGAACCTTGTTTCTGAGCCAGTGACTTGCTCGACGCTAGTGAGCTCTTTGCGCTAGTGTTTTCTTCTGTCACGTTTGAAGTGCGAACGCAACTGCTAGCTGCGACGTATAGGTTTGTCAATGACATAACCATATTCTTCAACCAGATAGAACCCAGATACGACACGCTAAGGTGCACGCGACCCCTGACCGCCGGGTCATATGTTGATGGAGTGATATACTGAACGAGCACCAACTAATAGAGGAGTTGATGGACCACATTCCGTACTTCATTGATGCGGGCGTCAAAGTCTCGATCAGCCGGGATCATCCGGCGTCTACGAAGGCTGCTTGGTTGATAAAGAGCCTGCGCGTTACGAGAGATGTTCTCGACTCGCCCTCGCACGTTGTCGAAGCGAGAGCCAAAAACTAATCTACATTCACCGATACAGAAGCAACTTGCTGTATGACACAGCGACTAGCATGCTCCGTGATTAACCGCACGCCCTCGGATCCTTGGCTCGTCACGACACAAGCAGCACAAAAGTTCGACGTCAACCCTAAGCAGATCCGCTCCCTTTCTCTCAACAACATCGGCACTAGTGTCCGGACACGGCGATGCAACTACAGTCAAGGAAATCAAGCAGGCCATGCGCGGGCTTATTTGCAGTACTCTGACTCAGATCGCATGGAGCAGAACGTGAGGAACTCGTGGCGATGGCACTCAATCTCAATTTGCAGTGCGATTCTCCGTGCTCTAGGTATTGGCTCCTCCATTCGACAGGATGTGACGCCAACAGACCAGATTCGACACGTTCCTCTATCAATCCTTGGAAACCTTGGGGTAGTGATGCCCGTGCGGATGATTATTTCACCTGGCTCAAGCTTGTCTAGGCCCCTTGCATTTTCCTTCATGTTGTCTGGGTGCTGTCGTACATTGTCATGTACAAAGTAACCTGATCGTAATTGTACTGATCAAGGCCAGAGTCGATCTGTGAGAAGACGCTTTCCTGAACGACGGTGACGTATGGCAGCTCAGCATCTCTCGGAGCCTTCAGCTCGAATAAACCAAATCGGTGTTGTGCACTTAACCAGAATAGTAGCTCAGGAGGCACAGAAGCCCGGGCCTCGGTAGCTGTCGTACATATTCGATGTAGTTCGTCCTAGGCTCAGGTGGTGAAGACCTTTCTACAAATTCGTACCTCCGTATAGCTGGTTCAGGAGATTTCCCTTCTCGGGTTGTTCATACAGCACAAGGTGTTGCCAAAGCCAGTCTAGCGGCAATGCAAAGTGTCCACGAGGACAATGATTCCATGAATAGCACGTACTGTTACAGAACGCAAAACCGACTTTAGTATGGTTCCTTGCCCAGATGTGAGAGCCCATCATAGATCTTCTGCAGGCGCACATCGTCGAACTTGCTTAGCCAGCGTTGATGCGCCTCATTGGCAGACAGGTCCACGTGTGCAGGCCTTCCAAATAGCAACTCGCTGCTGATGGCAGGAGTACCAAGACAAACGAACTTACAATAAGCCTGCTGGTATATCCTTCCCATAAGATCGACTTGATGGCCTCGCTGTTCATCAATGCATATGGCATTAATCTAGAGGCAGGTGTACCGATTCTGATCACGAATCTGATGCAAAGCATGCACACAGCTCCCCGTAACTTGAGATGGATCCCCGTTGATGCCGATCGTGAAAGACCAGTAAGAATTGCCCCAGGTGCAGTAAAAGGCTGCGAAATCTGGAGCACCTTCAGGTGCCCGTGTCGTCAGGCTCATCGCAACGCTGCCAAGAGTCTCTTGCTATCAAATCGTGGTGGTCGAATCTCCTCCGTGGACTCTGTCAGACTCGCGTGTTGAAGTCGTCGCGTTCGCTGTCCTGGCAATTCTTCTTCATGATGGGCTCGGCGAATGAGGTAGGCTAAGTAAGCCAGCAGCACATGCATGATATATCAGCAACCGATTTTGCAATCTCGAAAGGTGCGCCGGCCATTTCTTGTTGCAAGGGCTGAAACACAGCCACGAGGACGAAACGTCCTTTGTGGGGTGCGTCTCGAAAGCACAACACCATCTGCATGATCCAGCTGCTGCCATTGGTACGCTGTCTTAACAGATGTCCGGATGCAATTATATGCATGGCGTTGATTCCAAGGTCCTCCGAGCTTCACCAATGTCTCTGTACGGCAGAGTCGCATCCTATCGTCCGTGTATGTATTAGAGTCGAAACGAACCGAGTGCAAGGTAACGACATATTCGTGTCTCGCAAGCAACCCGTACCGGTCCGAAGCGAACGAGAACAGTTCCTGTATACAAGTGCTTCAAAATTTACGCTCACGATCGTAATGTCGCAAACTATGGTTCTAGCCACAGTGACAGCCTGGCACAGGCACTGTGGCAACGGGGATTTCTGTCGTTATGCTTGAACAATACTTGTGCTTGTGGGCCACCTCCTACTTGTGTATAACAGTGACATGACAGATTCGTCATGCAGCCGATCTTGTGAAAGGCGATGTGTCACCACTCGATATACTGGACTGCTGGACAGGTTTATTTCCTGCCAGTGAAGGTTGTGTCGGCTTTCGGGCAAGCTGGTAGAGGCAACGAAAACCTAGCGACCACTCCAGAACGAATGCGACCTGTTGGTAGGTGCCCGTAGACTTACGTTTAAAGCCGCCAAAGATGCATACGAGCACCTTGGCGCCGGCAAGCATGTTGGAAATGTAAGTATCGAGATCGTGAAGTCTGTTGACAATCGTGACATGGTACGTTCCGGAGCCGTTTCCCAGATGTCAACAGGTAGGATTCGAATCACAGCGTGCCTACTGTCTCTCGTAATGGCCATCTCATCACTTCGTCCAGTCCTACGCCGTGCGTTTGTCGCCTGATCACTAGCAAAAGTCGATTCGGCCAGTCACCGACATACCACTTTTGCGGAGCATGAACGGCTGCCACAGTCCAGTGAGCCAACAAACACAGAGCCACGGCGTTGCGTCGTTGCAGGAGGGATAGAAACTCTGCGGCATGCTTCGACTGTCCAACCTGAATTGGCCAAGACAAAAGATGTGCCCACGAAGTTGGGCGTGGCTGGGTCATGGTGTAGAAACGACGAAGCTTGCCAATGGCATCATGGATTGCTGCACTTGCGCTGGCCGATAGACCAAACTCCAGATGTCTTGTTAACACAAGTCGTTCGAGAGACCCAAGCGAAGTGGCAACCACAGATGAGATCTGATGCTGCTGTCCTTGGCGAGCATGGGCCAGCAGGCCACCCACAACACTCAGCTCCAGGTGTCGTTTGATGGTCGTCAGAACTCCAATCGAGCTCTGAAGGACTTTCAGCAAGTTAATGAAGATGTCTGTCGAGTCCTGGCCAGCAGTCGGCTGCACTGTATCGAAGCGCAAAGTCAAGAAACTGATTAGAGTACAGAAGCATAACATCGCATCGGCCTGGTTCGCGTTGACTGATGTCACTGCCTGTCGAAAATGCTCTAGTGCTTTGCCATAGTGTGTCCGCGCAGATTGAAGGTCTCGCATACTAGTTGGTCCTAGCGTGGTCGATCGATGTGCAGCCGAAAATGCAAGCAGTGCATGCATGAGAAATGGATTCGTTTGGGCAAGCACGGGTACATCGTGTTGCCAGATGTGCCGGTACTGCACGCTATTGACCGCATCGAGTGTCTGCGAGGTGTGCATGGTGAAGTAATGCATGAAGCCCAAATCGTCCAGCGAGAAGCCAGCGCCAAGCTGGCCAGTGGAGGTGTAGGAGGAGCTGGCATCAGTATCGGTGGCGGCGGAGCTTTGTGCCCGCAGGTTCACGCGGGCCAGGTCCTTCTGAGCATCCCAGACTTGGACATTGTACATGGCAGGCTTCCATGTCTTGAACGAGCACTCCATGCCAGCTTTGGAACAGTTTCCGCAGCACGGCGCGACCTCATCGCAGCGAATGCGACGGTTCTTGCACTGCTGACATCCCAGGCGGGACTTGGTGTGACTCCGCTTGGACGACATCCTGATGGGCGAAGTCGACGTCGGCGGGAACGATGGGCGTGCCAGCGAAGGCTGTTGACATGGTGTCGGTCACGGGGCGACGAGGGAGTGATGCCCGTCGCCTCTGAGGAAAAGGATCATCGTGCAGGTGGGTCGCAGCTCTTCCCGTCGACAAGGATAACGCGTAACACGTGCCAAGCCACATCTGCAAGGATTATTCAAAAGATTGGGCGGAGGTAGGTGCGACCTACCTGGTATGAGAGAGAAGCTTGAAAGCTCGACTCGAACAGCTCGAGGAGATGCCAACAAGAAGAATGGCTGCAGTGGGCCGTATCAGCGCTGGCGCTCCTCTTGCCGACCTCGTCGTAAACAATACACTTTCACAATCAGCGCAACAGCCACGCAAAGCCCACGCGATAGTGTCGCCGGGCTCCTCATAGGACATACCATCTCCTCCTCCTCCTCCGCCGCCGCCGCCTCCTCCTCCTCCTCTCATCTGGACGCCCATGACTCAATGCGTCTCGAGCAATAATTGGGAATGAAAGAGCCCGGGTCGAGGTGCATTCACCATGCCAGCTGGCTATAGAAGTTGATTCGGTGCCACGGCCATTCAGTCTTCTGGGAAGACAAGTCATGATCTGAAAGAGTGGACTCTGTCAATATGGTTGTCTCCTCGTAGCGCCAGCTGCCCTATAGGTTGTACTCTGCGTATACACCCGACGTTGACCATGCCAGAGTGAGTACTACGCAGAACCTGACGCAACAAATGAGTAGCGCGGTCAATGCGGGTGATGATACTGGGCACGGCGCCTTTGAACAGCCAGGGAAAGGGGCGCCCTTCAGTAGCAGCTCTACCATGGCAGGAGCTGAAAGCGCGGTGCCATGTGACAATGACAGGTTCACTACATGCTGTCTCTCAGACCTTCCTCAGCATCTCTCAATACGGCTACGCTCCCTAACATGACACCCAATTTCCACCTTCGATACCATCAACCACATCCACCCGTACACCACGTCCGCGCTGACAGATAACCAACATCCTCCACGACAAGTCCCCCAATGTGACTATCAACTCTTTGGAACTCAAAGTATCGATCCTGCCGCGAGGTAGCGGGGACTGCGCACAGGTCGCCGATGTAGCAGCAACTACTGAATCTGCTCACATGCGACAGCTGCAGCCCCTTGAATCTCCAAGATGTACACCATGTCGAAGCCAAAGCCACTCAAAGACCGCCAAAATGATAATTTGCAGTGGGACTGGGATGCATTGGATAACGACATATTAGTCGATGACCGCAAATCA
This sequence comes from Exutisphaerella laricina CBS 326.52, assembly GCA_000504385.2. Lineage (NCBI taxonomy): Eukaryota > Fungi > Ascomycota > Dothideomycetes > Mycosphaerellales > Mycosphaerellaceae > Exutisphaerella > Exutisphaerella laricina. Next base: position 89,006 of record AWYE02000944.1, on the reverse strand, counting down.
TCCTCGAGACCAACGACAGGCAGTTCCAATCGCGAGCGCTCGGATATAGCACAGAACATTCCGCCAACTTTAAGTGGCACTGGCCACAAGAGGTCGTCCGGTGGCTTCTTCGGCACTGCGACTACAAGCAAAAGGATTAAGACAGATGATTTACCGCCACCTCTTTTCCTGCAGAACAAGAGAACTCCGGATGCGAAAGCACCGGTACCTTTCATCATCGACGACGATTCGGACAGCGATGATTCCCTGGCTCAGGTCCCGAGCATTCACGGCACGTTCGTCGCACCAAAGCTAGCACTTGACGCGAGAGCGGAACAGCGGAATGAAAGCGAGCGACTTCGTGCGGAGGCACTGCACAAGAGATACAACTCTGCAAACCCTCTCAGTGGCGCTTCAGAGGTGGAGACCCTGAAGAAGCAGGGAATCAGCCGAGCAGCGCAGACCTCGGCGATAGTCGACCTTGCGGATGTAGACTCACCAGCTTCCTCACGACCAGCACCACCACTGATCGAAAGCGGGCCTGCTATAGATCATGCGGCGAAGCAGGAGGAACAACTGAAGAGAGAACTCACGAAGGCATCTACGCACAAGACCAATTGGTTCAAAGCTACAGCCTTTGATGCCGGCGGGCATGCTTCTTCACGTATCGAGCGTTGCGCTTTCAAGCGCAGCAGTATCGATGAAGCCAGAAATTGTCCAGCAACATTGCCAAGTCGGGAACATGCCAAGCGCGAAACAATGCGGAAAAGCGAAAATGTCCCAACAGTGGCGTCTACGAAAGAGCTTGAAAAGCCGTCTCTCTCGGACCCACGCAAGGTGGCCATCGACAAGCACACAGCAGCGCCATCCTTCAAGCAAGACCCGATCCAAGAGCAGCTGCAAGCAAGACTAAGCGACGCCAAAGGCCGCGTGAAAGAGCAGGAGGCTACAGAACGAATGGAAGAAGAGAAACTCGCCAGAGAACAACTAGCAGCGCAGCGCAAGGCCGAGGATGAAGCGAGACGAGAGCAACGACTCATCAACGATGCACGCAAGCAGCAAGCAGCCAGAGCAGCTGCCGAAGCCAGGACAAAACGAGAAGCTGTGGAAGCACGACGTGAACTGGAACGTCAGATGGGTGAGAAGGTTGCCCGCGAAGAGCTAGAGCGCAAGAAAAGGGCAGTGGAACAGAACAGAATATACCTTGAGCGACGCCAGGCAGACCAGGAAGCTAGGGAGCGACAGCGCCAAGAACAGATTGAGAAGCAGAAAGCTGCAGAGCGGGAGGCACGAAATCAGAAAGCTATCGAGTGGGCAGCGAGTCGACCGAATCTGCCAAGCGGGAGGCACGGCACTACGGACAGTCATGCTGTGGCGGGAACTGACACGCGTCCTATATCGCTCCGTCAAATGACGCAAGATGCTCGGATGACCGCCGTAGGCCCTTCAAACACACCGCATTCGTTAGCAAGTCTGGGTAATGGTGAGCTCAGCAAGCTGAGCGGTGAACGGATGCACGAGAATGGCCGTAGCGGTTTCAATATTACAGGAGTTTCACCTAGCGACGCAAAGATTATTCGCATGAGAGATCGCGATAAAACCAGCTGGACAGACATTGTGACGTACTACGCTCAGGCGACGGGTGAAGAGAAGTCGGAAAGCACCATTCGAAGACGTTATCGCGCCGTTAAGGACGCACTGCAGAAGCATGGGATTTCGACCCAACTTTTACATCGCCTGGCAGATGGTGACGACGAAGCGCGAAAAGAACTCAATCATGCCCTTCAAAACCGCTCGCAAACAACAGCACTGCGTCTTGGCCATACTGTAGTGCCTAGTAACATCAGTCCAGATTCGCCAGGCAGGAGGAATTCGTTAACCTCCGATGTGCCGCGCTTGAGCAATGGCCCAACACCAAACGACCGACCATTCATTCCTTATCAAAATGTACGTTACAAGACCACGGACGCCGAGATCAACACGGAGGGTCGACCCACGACAGGCGGGAAGACCATAAACCCGGAATACTTTCGCCATATTCTAGAACAATTCACCGAGGCTCAGACTGAAGCACTTGACGAGAGCGAGGCGGAAAAGTACGAAGACAATGATTTCTACCACTTCAGCTACCTTGTCTTTCGCAGGGAGATCCCGGCATACATGGTTGTTGAAGACGACGACGATGTGCCTGAAGAGTTGGAGTGGGTTCAATGTGCTTGCTATGACACTCTCGAGGAAGCCAACGCAGAATGTTCTCGGGAGATTTTCAAAGTGCGCGGCTCCGCGGAGGATCTCCACGAGCGCATCTTTCTATGTGACACTGAACAGTTCAGTATCGAGCACAAGATGCAGTCTGGGGGTTTGAAGCACATAGTGGCAAAGAACGAAAGTGGAACTGTGGAAGCTGTGGTAATCAAGCAACGACTTGAAAGAGGCGAACGTCGCGATCCAGAAGTCAACCTCGCTACTATCCCGAAAGTTCTGTATAACGTCATGCAGCGCGTCGTAAACTCCGAGGTTGATGATGTCTTGGAAAAATCAAAAGAGATCACACGCGAGTGTCAATGGGACGCATCCTACAGCGACCTGGATCTTGCGAATGAGGCAGCTATCAAGCACTATGTCGAGATCCGCCTCGAGCCTGACCGCAATCTCAGTAGACAATCAGAAAGGCGTAAGGCACGCGTCGAAGAGCTTCTTAACGCCTCGATCGTTGGACAACTATGGGAGAGCCCGGAGGAAGATGGATGCAAGATCTGGGTAAAGGAAGGGAAACTCGTTGGCCCCAGAAATATCTAGACTATGTACATCAACATCAAAGCACTTCGACACAGTTCTCCACCTCGGGGACCTTCGCCATCATCCATCACTGCGATATTGAAAGGCCTCGCAGCCTGTAGCGCGCAAAATTCGAGCGCGTGTAATACAGTTGGCGCAGCGATCGTCTACTTCAAGCATTTTGAACATGCTCACTGCAATGCCGGCCACCTTATCCACGAGGCGCGACATCCTTTCACGACCGGTCCAATCTTACTGCTTGCATATGCGAAGGCGAGACAAGCAAATCTTTCCTGCAGCTTCCGAAGCTGAACGCGACAGCCAACCGCACACAACGCATATCCAGCCTTTTTTCTGAAGACCTTGGCAATGGCCGCAGATCCTGACTTGTAAGTTCTGCTTTGCTCTTGTGCGACCGTGGCATCCTTCGCCGCTTTCGAGAAAATATCCATGGCACAATTGGACCATAGCATCGACCATATTACAGGCATGCCTCTTGAGCTCATCGATGAGATCATGGAGACTTGTTCGGCCGTACGTCAAGTGCCAGTACAGCTCATCTGCACAGATTTCAACTATGCCGTGCAGTGTCGAGCAAAACCGACGCAGAGAGCGGCGAACATAAGATTTTAGGCAAGCAGCAAAGATATTCTTCGGCCTGGACGATATCGTGGCTGGGATGAGAATCAGCGTTTCGACACTACACGCTCTACGTTGGCAAACACAGCTTCTGCACTAAAGACTTCGCAGTGCTGGGCTGTCATGGTAAAGATTGGACACAGCTTCGCGACGGCGTGCGGAAAACCATTCTTGGCGATCTCACATCACCCAGAGGCACATGGCAGTCAGAAGCGTTACAGTCATGGTTGTTTACAAAAGCTTTTTATTACAGAAGATGGAGGGACGGAGCGATGGGGACCGGCAGGAACTACGAAAGCCTTATGATCCTGTGATGGCAAAACTCAGACGCATCGGAGAAGTCCAACACTTTTGTGTTCAAGATCTCATCCGGCCGGCTGTAGAAATAAAACGAAACGATGCACGCAACGATCTACGCAACACAGAGCGGATTCGTCCAAGTTATGTCGTCCAGTCGCGGAATGCACCTCCTGCGACGATAACCACGAAGAATGAGCAATTCTCTCTCGTCAATCTTGGCCCAGGCGCAGAGAATTGTGGCGATAACAACCTCATCTATGTTGGCGCCACCGACGATGGGCCGAAAGAGGATCGATCGTGCTCAATGGGACGAAAGGAAATCCGATTGTGCTGTAGTACTTGCTCTACATGGACCTCGATAATTATGGCAGACTCTCCCCTCCATGTCAAACGGATATCTCGTGACCTTACTGCATGAAGTCAAGCTTTCCATACTCGTCACAGATTTGAATCAACTTCTCCAGCGTTCCCGGCTCCATGGCAGCATGACTGGCCTTCGGTATGATATACAGCCGACTTTCGGGCCACGCTCGATGTAGTCTCCAAGCCGTGACCGGCGGACACATCAGATCCTGTCTCCCGTTCACCAAACTAGCAGGAATATGCCGAATTTTGTCGACATTTTCTTGCTTCAAGAGCTGCTCATCCTCCATCCACCCTCCGTTGACAAAGTAATTGCACGACATTCTCGCTGTTGCGATAGCGGTGTCACCGTTCGAGCCATAAAGGAATGAGGCCTCGAATTCTTGTGGTTCAGTTGAGATGATGGCATTTTCCCAGCGAAGCCAAGCTTGTAAAGCTGCGCGACAGACTTCATTGTCTGGGGAGTTCAGGAGTTTGTTGAGAGCCTGATTCACTGGCAGTGAGTGGTCTCCCTCGGGTACCAAATCCAAAAGTTCTTGCCACACTTCTGGAAAGAGATTGGCAGATCCAGCCTCGATGAATGCAGACTCTGCTTTGGACATGACGTTTATTGCCCTCAGGACCAACGAGCCAACGACATCTGGATGGGTTTGCGCGTACAAAAGTGCGAGCAGACTCCCAAACGATCCGCCGAACACCATGTGCCACTTGCCGATGCCGAGATAGTGGCGGAGCTGCTCGACGTCAGCTACGATATGCTGCGGCGTGTTATCGCGAATCTCTGCTACAGGACGACTTTTGCCGCAGCCACGTTGGTCGAGAAGGACGACTCGATATATGGCTGGATCGAAAAAGATCGTACTATTGATGGACGTCTTGGCGCCTGGGCCACCGTGCAGGAAGACCACTGGATGCTGTTAGGGAATGCAGTACCAATTTGTTGGTTTCCGTACCGGGTTTGCCATCTTGTTTGCCGTATTGCTCGTAGTGGAGCTGATGGATAGAATCAACTTCAAGGATACCGGAATCAAAAGGCGGATCGTGCTGATATCCTGGCGCCATTTTGCTTCACCTCGACTCGCGCGAGCGGCAGATCAAGATCCTTCAAGTTCCGACATGATATACCATTGTGCCTCTCTCGCAGTATGAGGAGTGCGGCTGAGGATTCGGCGACACGCGTAGCCAATCCAAGGACTCCATTTGTCTTAATGCCGAGGCGACTTGCCGGTGGTATATGAGGAGTAGTGAGCATGCTCAACTTAGTCGCTCACCACTGAGCCATCGTGATCTTTGCGCAGACGGAGCTCATTGTTCAAGCTGCATCTGTAGCCACTTAAGCACTAGAAGGAAACACGAGATGTGGAAAAGAAGACAATCCGTGCTGGTTCAACGATGTCAGCGACCGCGTCGCACCACCGGATAAGGCCCTCAGGTGATATTGATGGCACTCGAAGCTGACCGATGATCATCTCATCGACAACGAGCAGGCTTGCCACTGAACCATCACGCGTCAGCGATAGGGACAGCAATTTCCGGCAACATATTGCCATTCACGAGCTAGCTCCAACACAACCCACCAAACATGGCGCATCATCGCGACGTTACCCACTCAGTTTATGCAACCCATCCAGATTCTCACTCCACATTTCCAAACACCTCACACCTCCTCCTCCGAATATACGCGAAGTCCGGCGCGTTGTACACACACCACCCAGTATAACATATCATCACCAGACCTAGGAACCCAATCACTATCCCAAACGTGATCTGATCTGCCCTCCTCCTTTCCGCCAACTCTACAGCGGCAGCCATGGCCTCGTACATATGTGCATCAGCTTTTGCCAGCTGATCTTGGCGGACTTGTTGAGTCGCCTGCATTCTATTGACGAGGGTTGCGCTATCTTCAAGGGTTCTGGTCAGTTCCAATCGGAATCTGCGGAGGGGGTGGATCTGCGGATGCAAGTGTGCACGGGGTGGTGCCGCCATGGCATGTTGTGATGCTTCGAGGGGTGTCTCTGGGACGAGAGTTGCCGCAATTGAGGAATGTGGTGGTGTTGGGGTGGCGTCGACCATGTCGGTCACCTGGTCTGAGGGTTGATGAGATGGAATGCTGGTTTTGTCGATGCTGCCAAGTCCGGAGTTTGAATGGGGCTCTTGCTGTTTTGAAGAGGTCCGGAATAAAAGTGCGTTGGGGCTGGTGTCGCCTGTTTCGAAACCAGAGTCCCGTTGAGATTGTGGCTGGGGATCGGTGGGACGTCGACGAGCTGCAACGTTAGTGTTCTCTCCAATATTTTCGTTGTCGTTGTCTTCTGTTTCGGAGGCAGCGGTCTGTTCCTGGGACGGATGTGGTGCGAGGGAATCAGGACCTGTCCACGGACCACGACTGTATTGGGAAAGCGAGCACGTTGCACTGGACACAGTTCGACGGGAGGCAGACGACTGTGGCAGCGGTGGAGATGACTGGCATGTAGAAGGAGGTTTATCGAGCCGTGCTGGTCTCTTGCTGGGTCTTGTTGAGTTGACAAATGTCGTCTTCCTTTCTCTCGTACGTATGACAGCAGCGTCTGCCTGAGCTTTGCTGCAAGCGTTGCAGATGAGGCTAGCTGAACGTTGAAGTCTGGTGTGCTGCTGACAGCGGGTGTGGGAAGGCATATATGTTCTATAGATGTTCCCTATGCCTCATAATGTTATTGGCGTGCTTTGCAGATGGGTGCTGTGTCCTATATAGGCGTGCGTGTATGTCTGGAGCCTAGGGATGCAGGGGAATTCTGTGTATATATATTGCTGCAGCAGTATAGTGTGTCTTAACCTGCGACATAGTGCTATATGGAGGAGTGTTGGTCGCTCACCCTGTCTGAGACAATCACCAGAGCTGAAGTACAAAGGATACCATTCTCGCACTGGCGCAGATACATCCGATAGTGCTGCATTTCGGAGCTGAGTGGGTCCATTATTTTTGGGTTGGTGAGAAGGAATGCAAAGGACATAGGCATGGGGTTTGATCAAGTAGGCGTTGGCTTCAGCACCTGTGACTGAAGCGATGGGGGTTAGTGAACGCCGTGGCGATTTTATCTTCGCGAGGGAAGCAAGAGCCCTAGCCCGAGTGGTGGCCACCATCCACAAGCGCTATTCGCAAGATCATGGCCACCAGCTTGTTTTGAACATCAAGAGTCAAGCATAATAGCCTCACAGACGACATGCACTAGTGTCAAACGATTGAGCCGTTCCAACGAGACATTTGATTAGGTTGAGTTTGGGTAGAGCGTATATCATGGCGCGTCTTTGTTGCGGGTCGCAACTGATACAGGCCCGTCGGTAGCTGGTAGTGAATATGCTTAGCTGCCCATTTACTGAAAATCTTGTTAGTGCCAATATATACAATGTCAGAATCACCTTTGATCTCTTTCTCCTCAAGTCCAAAATTGCATTCAGCTTCGGTTTGCGAACTTCAGAAGAAACTCGCCTGCTCTCTTCGCACCTTTCACCGCCTCTGCCTCGAAACCCACGAGCGCTCCAGTCAAGATCGTGTCATGCACGCAATGTTCCTCAATCTGCAGTTCCACTTCGTTGCCCTGAATCTTCTTCATGTCCTCTGCAAGTCTTACATCATCATGAAACAGGACCTCACACTCGCCGGTCGATATGTAGATAGGCACTGAGGTCTTGAACGAGTGCTGCGTGAAGTTGATGTATGGATGGTCGAGGGTCAGACCACTCCTCGGTGCTGGCTGATAACAGGCTGCGCCCCATGCACCGAAAGCTCCAGTGATGTAGTCGGTGCCTACATTGGGGCTTCTGTTGAAGCTATCGGTGGTCACCGAGCCAGCAGGATTTACCCAGGGAGACCAAAGTAGCGTAGCTAATGGCAGATCCAGATCGACTTGGGAGCCATTTTCCGTAAGATATTTCGTGAGAGTAAGAGCAAGGTGGGCGCCAGCGCTGTCACCAGAAAGGACAATCTTATTGGCTGGGATGCCTTGCTTGATGAGATGTGCGTACGTTGTGATAGCGTCTTGCAATGCAGCTGGAAAGCGGCAGCCCTGGTTGGAAGCCAGCCTGTACTGTGGCGCAAAGACGTGGGTTGCAGCAGTGTTGGCGATCAAGGTCTTGGCTGCGAAGCCTGCATCCCTCGTACGACCATCTCCAATAACGTACGCTCCGCCATGAAAGTGAAGAATGACGATACCGGGCTTACCAGACACGCTAGGCTTCGCAGGATACCACGTAGCGCCGACTTGACCTGGTCGGATGTCCGGATCCGCAATAGCGACCTTGGTATAGGCCGATTTCCCAGCAGCCTCGACCACAACCCACCTCTCCTTCTCGGCCTGTGGCAGTAGCGAGAGTGGTGTCTTCATCTGCACCATAGCAGCATTCCAGAGGAAGGATTTGACGATCTGGACCCGGATAGATTGCTTGTAGCTCCAGTCCGGATGTGGGCGCATAAATCCCGGGATGTAATAGACCAGCCAGAATGGTAGCTTGGCAGCTCCAATAGCGATGGCCACCAAGGTCCAAATGCCCTTGATGGGCTGTATTGTGAGTATGCTCATGGTGATATTAGAGAGTTATATCGCGCCTTTGCTTGCCCTGACATCCGATAGAAGAGAATGTCGTCTCGAAACCGGCAGACCTGCGATCATGCACTTTTTCAGATCACAGAAGCCAACGCGCTTGACAAGACGCAGGAGGCAACGTCGTGAAGATGTTTTGTTGAGGACGTGGAGTCTCGTTTTCCTGTGTGTCTGGACTGAAGCCTGGATCTCCCTCGCCTCGGTCCTCGGCTCTTGCTTCTTCACTAGTTCTAAAACTTGTTGGCCCATGGCGGCCGCATTGTGGTGAGTGATCCCGCGGGCAGCATCATGACATGTAGAAAGACCGCTGCGCTTCGAAAGGCGAGATGGTGATGATGGAGCTGAAGGAGGAAAGTAAGCGTCAGCGCGCTTGGACAAGGATGAAGATCGGATCAGGATCGTGCGTTTGCCAGTTCTGAGCCGGAGTGGAGTCCGCGTGACACGATTGGATGATTCAACAGCAACATGCTCACGGAACGAAGATGAAGATAGGGCGCCACCTGTCATGACTTGCTATCACTAATATGATGAGGAGATTTGCTTTTGAAAGTGGACGGCATTGAGCTATAAGGGCGCCAGAGAGCCCCTGCAAGATGGGCGCATGGACAAGTTCTGCTGGACCTTTTCATAGCAATACAACGCCCGCCTACAAAGCACCATTCGCACAAGCTGTCGCAGATGGCACTCGAACTTGAGCTCGATTCGACATTCCACTACGCTGGATGGAGGATCAGATATACTGTTCTGAAAGGGCTTGATGCCAGAGACGAACAACAAGAAGCTGTTGTATTCGTGCACGGCACGCCATGGTCTTCAGTTGTGTTCCATACAATGGCGCAAGCACTGCAAGCAAGTTCGCCAGGCCGGTCAATCCTGCTATACGATCTGCCCGGGTATGGAGCTTCCCAGGACTATGCACCATCAATAGAGGAAAAGGTTAACGATGGCCGCTTCGACGGTGACACCTCTGTCGCCTTCCAAGCCGCAGTTTTGACTGCTCTGCTCCAGGAGCTGAAGATGGATGGACTAGAAGGCCGTCCAGCGCCGGCAGTCGTAGCACACGATATCGCGGGAGCCATTGCGTTGCGAAGCCATCTCATTCACCATTCAGAATTCTCCAGTTTGTTATTAATGGACACGAATACTGTGCTACCATGGGGTGATGGCTTCTACAAGCTGGCCAGATCCCAGCCAGACGTGTTCGTACAGCTTCCGCCTGCCATATTTGAAGCCGTGGTTCGCGCAGTCACCCAGAGCGCATCGCATAGTACTTGTATGCTTGGAAGAGGGTGGGAAGACGCCCTCGCCCGTCCATGGACCACTCGATGCGAACGGACTGGATTGAGTCGAAAATATGCGCAAAAGAGCTTTGTGCGGCAGATTGCTCAAGCGAACGATGCCGATGTTGCTGAGATGCTCGATCAGAACATGTACAGGCGCATTCGCTGTGATGTCAAGATCCTCTGGGGCGAGTATGATGCGTGGATCCCACGGGGGAAGATGGAGCAGCTGGCGGAACTACTGGGAGATCGTCTGAAGCAGTTTGTCGTGATACGGCAAGCTGGACATCTGATCATGATTGACCAGCCGGAGCGTGTGACGCTGGAAGTAGCCACTTGGCTATCGAGAGAACGCCGTTCGACAACGGGACACGGTGATTTGTTGACGGGATAATCAGCATAGCTGGCATGACCATATACAGTATATGCAGTCGTTCGGTCGTCACCTCGTGCGTTCGCTCATTTCTCCTACTGACATGATGTGTCTTTGCCAGCGGCTCTAGGTTTGATACTCCTTTCGGATATGACCAGGTCATGGTCGCCGTGGCTGTCTTTTGTGGTTGGCATCGGCGAAAGCGAAGTGCAAACGCCGAAGTGGCTGGATCCCGGGACGAGCTGCCACTAGCGCATCGCTACTGCGGGTTAGCCGCTGCTGACAACGCCGGTGACGTCGTCCCAGAGCAATTGTGCTCGCTATCTGCACGGTGGGACTCGAAAGAACGGCGGAAGTGGGCGGAATGGCACCAGATATGATGAAACTCAGTCGCCATAGTCACACAGCATACAACCACAGTAACAACAACAACAACACTATAACAACATCTTGCTGCACTCTCTGCAGGTGTATTGTATTCTAGCAATCATAGCGCCCCGACAATCCTCACCCGCGCGACAAAGCAGAAACGATCGGAAACGATGGCGTCCAAAGAGCAGCAGCAACGAGCCAGCAAGAAGATCGAGCTCTTCTCTGGCACCTACTTCGGCGCCTGCACTCTCGGCGGCATCATCGCCTGCGGTCCTACCCACACCGCCGTCACACCCCTCGACCTCGTGAAATGTCGTCGACAGGTAGACCCCAAGATCTACAGCAGCAACTTCCAAGCATGGAGCAAGATCATGCGCAACGAGGGCGTTCGAGGCATCTTCTTCGGTTGGGCACCCACGTTCATCGGCTACTCCTTCCAGGGTGCTGGCAAATACGGAGCATATGAGGTGTTCAAGTACTACTACGGAGAGAAGCTCTTCCCAAACACACCCAAGACAGTCGTGTACCTGGGAGCAAGTGCAACAGCCGAATTCATCGCGGATATCTTCCTGTGTCCCTTCGAGGCCATCAAGGTGCGCATGCAGACTACGCTCCCACCCTACGCGAACAGCTTAAGGGAAGGCTGGAGCAAGGTTGTGGCACAAGAGGGCTACGCTGGACTGTACAAAGGCATCTACCCACTCTGGGCTCGTCAGATCCCCTACACTATGGTCAAGTTCTCCAGTTTCGAGGCCGCAGTGGCTCAGATCTACCAGTACCTCGGCAAGCCAAAGGAGAGCTACTCAACCTTACAACAGACTGGCGTGTCGTTCTTGGGTGGTTACATTGCTGGTATTGGATGCGCCGCAGTCTCACATCCCGCAGATGTCATGGTCTCGAAGCTGAATGCTGATCGCAAAGCGGGTGAATCTGTGGGCAAGGCGTTGAGCAGAATTTATGGCAACATCGGCTTCTCTGGTCTCTGGAACGGACTGCCTGTCAGAATTGTCATGATTGGTACTCTCACCGCTTTCCAGTGGCTCATCTACGACAGCTTTAAGGTGTACCTGGGTCTGCCAACGACTGGTGGGCATTGAATAGACACCAAGTTCAAGAGTTATATAGATAATACTTCGTGGATAGAGCTCGGCGCTATGGGGTATGCGGGCTGTATAGTTCTGGGCGGATAAAGTAGGCACGCGACAAGTATAGATGGCACGCTCGTCCATCATTCTTTACTCATGTTGATCCTCCTTCACTCAATATTCTACTCATGTTGATCCTGCTTCATCCACCATTCTACTCAGCCATCGACACAGCAGCGAAAACTTCTGGGTAGTGATTGTATTGCTGGTAGAGAACTTGTTCTTGGAAAGAAGAACGAAAGAAAGTGAATAATTTGATAGAGCAGCGGTCCGGAGAAGACCAGACTATCATATGCAGGAGCTGGTGACTGTTAGCACCACGAGCCTGGCAGCGAATGCTTATTAGGCGAGCACCTAGAGTGTCCAGCTCTGCAGCATGAAGGTAATCAATCATAACTTGAGGCCACGAATTTTCTGTGCAGCAAATGTCAGAAAGTGAGCGTTTTGTGGCAAGTGTGCTAGTGAAAACGACATGTCCATGGCAGATCTATAAGTGACTGCCATGCGTCTTCTGGTATTCGCAATTCGGACTCTTGTTTTCCCAATCAGTTCAAATCCTCGGCCACGAATTGTACCGCAACGTGCTTGTTGCCTGCCCTTACCTGACTCCTAGCAGCCACCTCCACCTCCTACAGCAATACCACCAGCCATGCCAATGCCGATCGGCGTTGATCCCTTCGCAAGTGGTGTATTCCTCCGCCGATCATCCAGCTCAATACACTCCTTTAAGCCCAAAATCGTGATCAATCCCAGCAATTCCACTTCAGCGCCCAAATCTGTCAACACTTCATACTTCCCTATGACCTGGTTCCCTCCGCTCGGACGTCGCTCCCTCCGGTACATCGCTAGGATCGTATCTGGATCCGCCTCAGCCACAAGTTCCGCGTCCACGAAGTTCAATTTTCGGATAATCTTGATTGGATCTGCGTCTTGGGGTACGATTCTGCTAATAGTGTCAGGACTCCATATCACGCACTGGGACCGAAACACAACAAGCTTACCTCCTCCACGTCAATTTCCTCCCCTGCGCGTCGAATGCGTATTGGGTATGTAACGAATTGTGCACCTCCACGTTCAACCATTCTTTACCAGCATCACCAAGCTTGACGCAACACTTTCGGGAGCTGGCCTTGAGCTTCGCGGAGGCCACTATGTTGCTTCCGTCTATCGCAGGGGTCACGAGACGAAGCTCGGGACTATGCACGATATGTGATTTGCGCTCGATCGTGTAGACCGTACGGCCTTTGCGTTGGACTTCCATAACGCCATGCTTGCCGGGCGTTGTGATGATTTGGTAGGAAGCTGTTGGAGAGTAGTCCATGAGGGTGGGGGATGTATGCTCTGTGGTTTACTTCTTTTTCGATTTGCTGCTAGCAATAATGTGTCTGTGCTTCTTCTAATCCTGATGGCGCCACTGAATATGAGAGAATGCGTGGCTGTCTGATGCTATTCAGATGGTGGTCTGAGCTCGATATATATCATGTACGACAATGTGTACTACGTATCATGCTTTAGCCACGTGGAAGGTCATGCGCATTCCGCTGCCTGCGAAGAGACATGGCGCAGTGCCTTCCTTGGTCGAACAGCTATGTTTCTAAATCCAGTTTCTCCAACGATAGCAGCAACATCATTGGCCTTGACGATGGAAGTGCGAGTCCGTCTTGGCCGCAGTGAATCCTTCCGTTCTTTGAAGCGGACGTCATGTTACACTAGCGCACACTGATCGTCGGATTGTGGAGATCCTTGCGAGGCTCAGCGGGCCGATCTTCGCTTCATCGGCATCGGGCAAGGAATGTCATGATGGACTGAGGCATTAGCTTTGGGTATTGCTAGGACAGCATAGTCGTCTCTGCTGTAGCCTGCAGACTGGTGGGCCATATGTCTCGCTGTCGAAGATGTTTTTCTTGGCCCAGTGGCACATATGTTCGATGATGACTTCTGGATTGACGTTCGATTGCATCGCATTACTGATAACATGGCCGTTCAGCGATGGTATTGACACGCCATGAGTGTTGTGCTGATGGCAATTGGTTTGAGCTTCTGTCATGCTGTTCTCGTTATGATAGTGCCATCAGTACCAAGCACAATGCGACGAAATCTGCCCCTACCAAGAAGCAGGGGAAACGGCACAGCAATACAAGCTACAACAGCTTGGAAAATTAGTCCCTTGATCATAGTGTCTCCTGGCTCACCATTCCAGCCTTCGTCAGCCTCGAGGGAATCCATAACGATTATGAAGATGGCTCCAAGGATCTGTCCGCCCGCCCATGCTATCACACTTGATACTTCTGGGCTGACTGGCAAAGTGACAAGCGATAGTAGCTCAAGAGCTACGGGAAGCAAGCTGAAAGATGTCGCGCCGAGCAGAGCACACACAACATACGGTCCAGCTACTGTCCGCGTTCCAGGCATGAGGATGAGGATGATATAGCAGATGGCAATACAGGGAACCAGAACCTTGATAGTAATCAGGTATTTCTTTGTGCGGTCGATGATCGGAGACACAATCGCTGATGCAAACAGGCCGACAATGATAAGAAGACCGCCAGATATGCCTGCGTCTGTCTCACTGAACCCATATGGCTCGAAGATTTGATTGACCAAGCTTGACGTTGCGTTGAAGCAGCCCACGTATACGGAGAAAGGTATGAGGATCAGGAAGAAGGAGCCATTCCGTGGGAGCGCTTGAAAGGCTCGTCGAAGATCCAGCTTTTCGAGCGCAGCAGTGGCGGATGGCGGCGATGGCGGCCTCGCTGGTATGAAGATAGCAGGTAGTGCAGCGATACTTGAAACCAGGGCAGTATACAGCACCATGTTGGGCACCAGTGATGGCTGAGCAGGATCTCCCACCCAAAGCGGGCCTATAAGCTGGCCCAGAGCTCCACCAAATGGGTTGGCGAGTGATGCCACAGCTGTTGCAGAGATCCTTCCAGAGTCACTGAACCACAAATTACTATATCTCGTGGGCGCTGCAAGTACGAAGGGTTGTGCGAGTCCTATCAAGATTTGTCCGAACATGACAACGCCAAAGTACCCATTTCCAGCTCGGGTTCCAGCATAGCGTATCCAGTTGCCGACCAGCGTCAGCGCGCTCGCCACCAATATCGACGCCTTGGGTCCGTGGTCGTTCAAGATCCAGATGGTGAAAGGTGCGGCTACGACAAATGCAAACAGGAATGCCGTGCTTAAATAATTTATGGCAGATTCGGAGACGCGAAAGAACTCAGCTGCAGTGCTGGAGATTGCAGCAAAAGTGAGCCAGTCCCAGGAAATAACGATGTTTAGGAGCACGAGCTGAGCCAAACCGAAAAATCGCCGTTTGTAGACGCGGTATGTACGCGAATCGTGCTGCTCACGGTCATCGTGGTCCAGTAGCTCGCCGTCGCTGCCGTTCGTGTCGATAGTCGATCGTTGTTCCAGAACGTGGTTGTCATTCTTTCGGGACGTGGGCCTGTATTCTGATGATATGGTGCGTATCAGCTCGGCGCGTGTCACGCCGGCGGAGCTGGTGGCTTGCGTGGTGTCAGCCATCGTGTACGGACGGTGGGCATTTGCACAAGCAGATGCAGCCGGGCTATGCGTGACTTGACGAGGCCATGTCGTGTCGGAAGGGGGATGCACGAGCAGCTCAGTCCCTTGTATCTGTGTAGTGAAGCAAGGAATAGATGTATTTTGAGCCTCGGCAGCGCCATCCTCAAGAGGACTGTAGTGTAAACGGAGGTGAGGTCCACGACCAACTAAATTGCATCATTAATCATGCATGACCCGGGTGACCGTGCAGGGATCGGAGATGCCTGCGCGTGGCATATGAATGAGGCTCTCTCGATTACATATACGTCGCGTCTAGTTCTTTCCATACCACTTACACTACGGTCAGGGGGCAGGGACCGTCGACTCTCATCTGGACATATGCTCCGATGACACACACCCTCGATGAACATCCCCCGCATAGACTGATTAACCACCGACGATGTATCAATCTTTCACCGGGCAATCTCGCCGACCACGACAGGTCAATCTATCCGGCCGAGCTACGAATCCTTTCGGGGCAGCGGCGGGAGGTGTAACTGGACCCGGTGGCAGCGGTGCTCAGCAGGCGATAGCGTCGGCGCAGCAGGACCGGGTAGCACGTCAACATCAACGAGATCGCGTCCAGGCCTCGTCTCGAATACAGAGGACGTGGCGGGGCCATCATGTTCGGAGAAGGACGTTCAAGCTATGGCGAGAGGTCTGGGATGAGGTCGAGCGCACTGCAAATGCAGCATACCCATCAGCAGATGCATCGCTGCAACAATTGCGCAGATTGATGCTGTTCTTCTCGCCCAGAACGGAGCCGAGCGATCTCAAGAGGTTGACATGGTACGGCACAAGGCAGATCACAACGAGCGAGACGATATCATGTGAAGGTGGGCCATGGCCAAGAGCCTATGCGAAGCTTCAAAGAGCATGCCTGGCTGCACTGAGAGCACGAAAACAGCCTGACGTGGATACCGATCGTGAAGTCCTTGGGATATTGACATATGCCGCAAGACAGACTCACTTCAACGCGGCTGGATCAGACGAGTTCTACGATGTGCTCATTACAGCGAAGCACCTACCGGCCGATTTGTTGCATGGAGCTCTAGTTGCGCCGTTGAAGCAGTCTAGAGAGGGATACGTGGGACTACTGCATTTACTGTCGAGGGCTTTGGAACCGGATATGCTGGACCTGCTGAGAGCTGCCGTTGATCCACGGACACTGGTGACGGTACTAACCTCCCTTCACAAGCGAAGAAATGCTCGCCAACGGCTGTGGCTGCTAGGCAATTCCATCTTTCTGGCCGGACAACTCCCAGGCAACGTGGCTTTTACATCAGCAATTGCAGGTCTACTCGGAGGCTTAGCCGACGAGGTTGACTTCGAGGCCGAAGCAGTTGATCTCGACAACACAAAATTTGATCGGGATTTCCTGATGGTCATGCCTGGCGGATATCCTTTGAACATCTATCTCAAGAACCAGATCTACACCTTACTGGACAAGCAAAAGATTCAGAATCTTTTATCCGCTCAGACAGACGAGGGACCACAGAACAGTGCACAGATACTCGCAGGGTAAGTACCGAATCTGAAGGCTCGTACGGTAGCTCAGACAGTCGAAAACTGTGTGCGAACGGCGCGTCATGACACGCGCTGTCCCTTCGAAACGATGAGCTTTCCGAGGTATTTCCTATTCATTTACAAAGGCATGGCTGACATAATTGCATTTGTAGATATGCTCTGACATTGCTAAGGTGCTTCCCTAAGAGGGCAGATGATATCAGAATGTGGTTGCACCTGGGCCCTACCAACAGTGATGCAGCATCACCCACAGGCTACCTGTGGAATGCTACGAGGTTGTCTAACACTTTCTACGATATTCGGAGTTCTTCTCGAGGAGTTGTGTCTCTGTTGACGACCAAAACCCCCGCCCAACGGCGGGTAGATGATTGGACTGTGATACTGGTCTTTCTCGAGATGTTCTCTTTCGATCTGAAGATCATGGACGATGAAGAGTTTATGGGAAGCAGCCCACACGCGAAGAAGAACAGCGCAGTGCCTATCCCTGAAGTCGCTCCGTTAGTGACATTCTTGAAAAACTTGGGCTTTACCCTTGTGTACGACGCCGCAGAACTGAATGGGCCTTCGTCCACGCCTCGCCCAGAATTTGTCAACGCCCGGTTCAATCCCGATTCAGATCTAGATCGATTCGCTTCCGAAAAGAAGCCGCTCAACGTCGCCGGCATAGCTGGGCTCACAACGGACTACTTGAAAGGCGTGGTCAGGGGTCTTCTGCGAGCGATATACGAAAGAGACTCGCGCAGGCACTTTCTGCCAAAGGACCACTGGCTGATGACTGAGCGCTTCGACATGTCTAACTTTACGAGGGATGTGGTAGCCGAAGAGCAGTCGCGAAAAGAAGTACAAAGGCTGGAGTTGGAGGACGGCCTGGACGAGGAGTCTTCTGAAGACGAGTACCCGTTCAACGCCTCTGCCCGTCGAGGAGGCGGCCACGCCACAGTCGTACGAAGACAAGAGGCACGAGCTAGAGAGCAACGAAGATCCAGTCGACGAAAGTACCTGGAAGCAGTTGCTCCGAGGCTCGAAATACTGCACAATATGCCGTTCTTCATACCATTCCATATACGCGTTCAGATCTTCCGAGAGTTCGTTGAGCTAGATCAACTCAAGCGGCGAGACGGGTTCCTAGATCCAGACATGTGGCGGCAGAGCATGATGTTCCATCCTAACAGGCAACATTCTCTAGAGCGTCACCATGCCAAAATTAAACGCACCACGGAATTCCAGGACGCCTTTGTGCAGTTCTACGATATTGGGGATGCGCTGAAAGAGCCAATACAGATCACTTTCGTCGACCAATGGGACATGCCTGAGGCAGGTATCGATGGCGGCGGCGTTACCAAGGAGTTCCTGACCTCCGTCGTCAGCCAGGCGTTCAATCAGCAGAACGATGAAATCGAAAGGTTCTTCGTAGAAAACGAACAGCACTTGCTTTACCCAAACCCAACGATTTTTGAAGATCTCCGGGTGACGCTGCAGCTTCTTGGCGACGATAATGCTCAGATACGGGGTCAGATGTTTGATTTGCAAAAGAAGTACGAGTTTCTTGGGCGCATTATTGGCAAATGCTTGTACGAGGGCATCCTGATCGACGTAAATTTTGCCGGTTTCTTCCTCAAGAAGTGGGCACTTTCCGGTGGCAGCACGAGCGCCACAAACGAATCGTCCTACCGCCCTACTATCAACGATCTTCGCGATCTGGACGAAAGTCTGTACCGCGGACTGTTAGCTGTCAAGCACGCGGACAAGGCCGAAGACCTGGATCTGACATTCGTGGTTGACACTGAAGTCGGGCCTGAAGGTAGCAAACGTGTCGTCGAAGTCGACCTGTTTCCTCCCAAGGGCGCAAACATGATCGTCACTAACGAGAACCGCCTCACGTACATCAACCGCATGGCTTCGTATAAGCTTCAAGTGCAAAGTAAGTTGCAGACCAATGCTTTCCTGCGCGGTCTTGGCGATATTATTCAACCTGCATGGTTATCCATGTTCAACCAATCGGAACTGCAGACTTTGATTGGTGGCTCTGGCGCTGGCATCGATGTACAAGACCTACGCAAGCATACACAGTATGGCGGAACGTATCAGATTGGTTCAGATGGCCAGGAGCATCCCAGTATCCAGATGTTCTGGAGCGTCATGCAAAAGATGCAAGACGAAGACCGCAGAAAGGTGCTCAAGTTTGTGACATCTACACCAAGAGGGCCGCTGCTTGGCTTCAGCCATCTGAACCCCAAGTTCTCGATCAGAGATAGCGGACAGGATGAGAACAGGTTCCCGACCACCAGCACTTGCGTGAACCTACTCAAGCTGCCAATGTATAAGAGTGAGAAGACGCTGAGCGAGAAACTCCTTGCGGCAGTGAACTCGGGCGCAGGCTTTGACCTGTCTTGATCATGCGAGTGTGTGCTATTGCGTAGCGGTCAGAATGCTTTTGTATAGCATGAAATACCACGGAGCATCCCGGATTAGCGCGGCGTTGGAGCCATAGAAGCAGAATTGAATGACAATGAACAGTGTTCGAAGCCGGCCCCCCTCCCCCCCCTCCCCCCCCTCGGGCACAAACTCACCCAAATATCACAATCCCTTGATACTGACGACTGGTGCTCGACTTCAAGTGCAAGCGAAGCAGCTCCCCCATGCCATGATCTCCAGGATCGCAAGCTTGCCAGGAGGAACCTCCAAGCGTGCAGGCACAGAGGCGGGCGTGCACCCGTTCCGTTCCGTTCCGCAGTGCAGCCGAACATCCCAAGCGAGGTTGATTTCGAGGAGTTTAATAATCCAGGTCAGTGCATTCGAGCTCGCAGTCTTTTATCACACAAAAGCATTCTTCATTCTTCAATTCGCCCTTGTGGCGCAAGCTCGAGAAGCGAAGACCGGCGGGTTGGTGGTGTCCATGTTACTGTGACTTCCTGAGGCATCTGCTTACCACGTGCTTGCGTGCATATGAGCTTTCGCGTGCCGTGCCGTGTGGTCTCACCCGCAGCTGGAGCTTGCCAAGGTCTTATCCGACCAATGGCGTGTCCGGCAGCTGAAAGCCATGCGCGACTTATTGGCCTCTGAGAGAAGTTTTGCCTGGACGTTGTTGTTATTTATTGGCATCGAACAACACCTCCTTTCGCGCGCCTGCACCGGCAGCGCTCGCACTGCCAACCCTCGGTCATGGCCGTCGTCCCCCCGACCATCCACTTCGACGAGCCGCACTCCGATCCCATCCGAATCCGCGCCACCGAAGCGGCTGCCTCCAGCGGCGTGGACACCGATGAGGGCATTGTACGCCTCTTTGCACGGTCTGCGCCTGCTTGTGCTTATTTCGCGGGTGTAGGTATTCAGTCGGCGCATATCGACCGCGACGCACATCTCGAGATCCCGCTCCATCGACGCAAGCAAACTTGATTCGAGTGACAACGAGGCAGGTCTCCGCCACCCAGGTGACTTTCGAAAGAAACAGACCTTCAAGGGCACGAAGCTGTTCCTGCTGGCCTACCAGAGCATTGGAGTCATCTATGGCGACATTGGCACCAGTCCGCTCTATGTCTTCTCTGGAACGTTTACTGCTCCGCCGTCTCGCCAAGATGTGATTGGGGTACTTTCACTGATCATTTGGTCCTTGCTGATGATGGTCACCCTCAAGTACGTTCTTGTCATCCTCAATGCCGATAATGAAGGCGAAGGCGGAACTTTCAGCTGCTACTCCCTGCTGTCAAGATTTGCCAACATCACCAAGCGAGATGTTCGCGAGGAGCCCCTTATCAAGATGGAGCGATATAACACGAATGAACTGCGGCCTGCTAACAGACAATTGCGCAAGACGGTCGAGCAGAGCAAGGTGTTCAAGGCCATACTGAAAATCATGGGGGTCTTTGCAGTCACTATGGTCATGTCAGACGGTGTGTTGACTCCAGCTCAGTCTGTTCTTGGAGCAGTCCAGGGATTGAATGTCGTCGTACCCACCATCACCAATGGAGCTGTTGTGGGAGCTACTTGTGGTATCCTGGTCCTGCTTTTTGTCATCCAGCCATTCGGCACGTCCAAAATCGGAACAGCATTCGCCCCCATCGTCATGATCTGGCTTGCATTGTTGGCGGCATTTGGCATCTACAATCTGATCCACTACGATGCTGGAGTATTCGTTGCGTTTAATCCTGGAGAAGCTTTCGCATATCTCGTCCGGCACAAGGAAGAAGGATGGCACTCGCTCGGTGGTGTGCTACTGGCTTTTACTGGCGTCGAGGCGCTTTTCGCCGACCTGGGTGCGTTCAGCATGCGGGCTATTCAGATCAGTTGGCTCGGTTATTGTCTACCGTGCCTCCTGCTTGCATACGTTGGCCAAGCGGCATACCTGGCTGTGAAGCCTGAGGCATATGCATATCCAGTCTTCGATACGGCGCCTCCAGGTTGTCTTATCTTAAGCTTGGTCGTTGCTATCTTGGCCGCGATTGTTGCGTCGCAGGCGATCATCACGGCGACCTTTCAGCTCATCGCCCAGATCGTCAAGCTGTCGTATTTCCCGCAAATACAGATCGTACATACATCGAAGACAGTTCACAGCCAGCTATATGTCCCGGTGGCGAATTATTTGCTGTGCGTTGGTACGATCGCAATCACAGCAGCCTTCCGCAATACCACGAGCTTAGGTCAGGCATACGGTGTCTGCGTCATGTTCGTAACATTCTTCGACACGCAGATGACGAGCATGGCAGCGCTTCTTGTGTGGAGGCTACCTATATGGATAGTGGTCCTGCCATGGCTGATATTCCTCGCAATGGATAGCGCCTTCCTTTCTGCGGCGCTAGTCAAGGTTCCTCACGGAGCATGGTTCACCATAGCGCTGTCAGTAATCCTCTCGGCATTATTCATACTGTGGCGCTTCGGCAAAGAGCAGCAATGGCGTGCCGAAGGACGAGATCGCCAACCACTTTCGCATTACGTCTGGAACAGCGGTAAAGAGCTTCGACTTCAAATCCACGATAACTCCTCTGGCGGAGAAGCTCTGAGCATAACTAAAGGGATGGGCATATTCTTCGACAAAGGTGGCGAAAAAGCACCCATGATCTTCAGTCAGTTCCTCAGCAAGCTCGTCAGCAAGCCCGAGGTGACAGTCTTCTTCCACCTTCGGCCTCTGGAGTCCCCGACTATCCCACATGACGAGCGCTATATCGTGCAGAAGATAGACCATCTGCCCAACTGCTATCGCGTGGTCGCACGGTATGGGTATATGGACGAAGTGGTGACGAAAGACCTGGCGGCTCTCATCTACGGCCGTATCAGAGATCATATCATCAGAGAAAACAGTCCCAAGGAAGTACAGCCGCCTCCGGAGACGATTCACGCGCACAAAGACAAGGCCGCGAACTCTACCCAAACCGCAACGAGTGAGATCTCGGACCTCACGCACCTGCAACAAGCCTACGAACACAGAGTATTGTACATTATCGGCAAAGAAGAGATGCACGTGGCAGCAAGCGCGGGTATTTGGCGCAGAATCTTGTTGAAGGTGTTCCTGTTTATCAGGGAGAATACAAGAAACAAAATGGCCAATGTCAAGGTGCCTACAGACCGCTTAGTGGAAATTGGGTTCATCATGGAGGTGTAAGTAGTAAAGTACTTGTGAGGAATTCCAATTACTGTAAACAAAATATCGTTCCATACTTATACTTCGATCTCTTCTTCATCGGCTACAATCGACCTTAGGGTGAGAAAACCCCCGACGTGAGCCACGACTCTGATACACTACACAAAGTTTTTTTTAGAAGAAAAGGCGCTGTTTCTACAACTAACAACGCAACAGCCGTCACGGTGGTAGCCCAATGCTGGATAGAAGGCCCCCTCCCCCCCTTTCCCCCAAAGAACAGAACGCCTCATCCTTTTCATACGGACATGTCCAGGAAAAGTGCAGTGGTATCTCGCAAACCAACAACAACGGCAACAACGGCAACAAGCAACAAGCAACAATAATAGAGATAAGACCTCCGCCATCTCCTCACCCCTATTCCTTCATATTCTCATTCAACAACAATTCCACCACAATCTGCACCTTCTCCATCTCCGGATGCTGCATAACCAGCTTCAACGTCCGTCCGCTCTCCCTAACCCATCCATTCATAACAGCCCCATTCTCCTTCCCCGTAGCATTCGCATCCTTCCCCGCGTTAGCACTCCAATTGGTCCCATCATCCAAACACTTCACCTCCCTCCCTGCAATAATCTGTTTCAGCCTCCCATTCTGCGCATTTCGAATCTCCACAAAGTCATTATCGAACAGGACCAAATAGGGCCCATACAGCGCAGCATGTTGCGCATTACCGACAAAGTTCATGACCACCGAGCGAGAGACTTCGCCGTGTTTGTTCGCGTACACGGCGCATTTTTCGTAGCAGAGGATGAATTCCTGCTCGCTCAAGCGGAGCATGCAGATGGGGTGCATATCCTTGATCGTAGTGGCGATGTTTTGGACATGGTCTGATTTGAGTTCGGGGACAGACCAGGGTTGCTTCTTGTCGAGGGTGAGAACTTCGAAGCCTCGTGCAGTGCCGACTGCCAAGGAGGATTGGAAGAGGTTGACGCTGTTGCATTCGGCGGGGATGTAGAACTCGTCGTATTCGCGGAAGAATTCGGTGCTGCCTCTTTTGAACATGCCGGCTGTTCGGGACTTCTTTTCGGTGGATTTTTGGTAGACTGGTTCGAGGACTTTGAAGACGGAGTTGAGGTTCTCGCGTTTTTTGTAGAAAACGAGCGTACGATCTTTCATCTTGCCAGTGACGAAGAAGCCAACGTCGCGGGATCCAGATAATTTCTGTGGTGCTTTCCGAGATGAGTCGTTTGCGGTCGGACCATTTCGCTCGTTGGGGCAGACGATATCGAGGTGATAGGCTATCAAGGATTTGTCAGATATCAACAGGAACAAGTTGAACTCCTCGAGCACTGCCACTTGGGTCACGCGGGACATGCTGATTGCCTGGAATTCGCTTAGTCGCCTGTATCACGATTTCAGGGTCATGGACTTACCTTGGTCCAACCACGGGGATTGTCAAGCTCCGTGATGTAGACACCATAGTCGGTACCGACCGCCACCATCTGCTTGCCAGGTGCTGGCGTTGAGAAGCTGGTCGCGCAGTTCACTCGTGCTCGGCATATTGGTCCAGGTCGACCCGTGTCTTTAAAGCGATGTTCGACTTCCTGAATGGCACGATCTACCGGTGTGCCCTTTATCTGGACACCTCTACCGCCATTGCCAAACGCATCGAACACGAATGCTGAATCGGCCATAACGCGCAGCCTAAACGGTTCTGCATGCTGAGCATGGAGGGCGGCGGCATGCTTTGTCTTTGCGATGATCAACTTGTCCACCCAGTCTTTCCTTGCTTGCTCTGTCAGTGCAAATAGCTGGTAAGTATCGCGGCCAAGATGCTTGATCCTGAAAGGATACAATATCCTGTCGGAGTCTTTGCCCTCACCAAGTGAGGTCACTGGGTTGAGGGAATTCGATGACATTCCCGTGTTGACATGCGCTAGACCACCAGGAACAGCAGCTTGGTTCGAGGGAGTCCTACCGAGCATAGTGGCTTCATTCGGCGTTGCTGACCTTCCGACCGAAAGCCCTTTCAAATATGTTGACTTCTGCACGGGCGGGTCATTAACGCTGTCTAGCTGCAGCAGGTCCATGGGAATGGGCAGCCTAGAAACATCGTACCGATCCATCTTGCCGCCCTCTCCAACACGTTGTGCCACGGTCTTGGCAAGCACTAGGTAGTGGTCAAAGAGCAGCGCGTGACAGTCCAGCCAGGTGAACCTATTGCCACCCATCCTTTGGAGATCTCCTCGATGGATCAGTTGGCGGCCAAAGTGCTCAAGGTTGAGTTCAACCTCTTTCTGCATGCCTGGTCGCAGAACCAGCTTCTGCCCAAGGTCCGCAAGATCTATTTTCCGCTGCATTTCTGCGACACGGCCGTCACATTCGAGTGTGACCGCTTTGACCTCGTCAAGTGCAAGCTGCAAGTCGCTCTTCTCTAGGCTATCTTCCTTCATATTCTTGAGTACAGTCCCTAGTAGCAGTGTATACCGTTGCAGTCTTGAGATCGGAGCTTTCAAGAAGCTGTCAAGTGAAAGTCTTTCAGAACGCTCGTCTCTACTCATCTTCATGGTAAAATTGCGAAACTCGATGTTGCGGTCCATTTCTTGTCGAACTGTGAAATCAGCCCTGGGGAATTCATTCGCGTAGTCGATGTACGCAGACCTTGATTTGCGTACCCATTGTCGAAAGATGTCGCTGAAGCCAACTATCCAAGGGCCTTGTTCCTGTTGCCGGTATTTCAGCTGAGGCAGGAGATGTTCTTCGTTGGCTTGCTTCACAGCATCGACCTTGCCGAACACCATGGCCAGAAACTTGTCTTTGCGATTTGGCGTTATGATCGCGGGATCTGCCCTGCTCAGCTGATCGCGATACAGCGTTCGTAGCACGTCCAGGTTTGACATGAATCGTTCTTCAGTCTGGACGATCTCGTGCAGCACGTTCTGTCGTTCCACTTCCTTCTTATCTCTGCCTTCAACATCTGCCTTCTTCAGACTGTAGTAATCGGCCCAGCCTTGGGATGTTCGCGCAGGCACAGCAGAAAGGTTAATCTTTCTCAATGTTCTCTGGCATCGTGGAGCGTAGCATCGGGATGTTTGTATGAGGTGATCATGTACAGTCGGGGCGTAGCAGCCATGCTGTGTCAGTTGGAACATGACACCAGAGAAAGGGCCAGGCACGATCTTGACCCATTCCTCAGTCGTGACCAACGTTCCAGCTCCGTACATGTCGGTCACAACCCGGCTGCTCAGCACTTCGGCATCGGCAATATTCATGGTGGGCACCTTGTGGGTAAACAGTGCGACCAGTGCCTCCTTTACCTCGCCGTCTTTCAGCTCAGTATAAACTTCCGGATTAGTGACATCCAGTAGCCACTTCAGAAGTGAAGATAATGACCAAGGTTCGCTGCATCTTTTGAAATCTACGGCACCCAGCTTCGATGGCATGAATCGTTTAGCGCCAAGGGCAGGGAGATCTGTTCCCACGCCAGTAGCGCTGACCACATCTGGCGTAGCATACGAGCTTCGATTCTGCTGCCGTAGTCGGCGCTCCTCAGCATCGGTCTTTGACCTGAGCGGCTGATGCACTAGCGGTGTAGTACTGTGGCTTACCAGTGAGGTAGAGCGTGGAACATATTGTCCCTTTTCATCTCGAACATAAGCCTCGGGCGCATATGGTGCCTGTCCAGGCAGCGGAGGCAATGATTTGCCTTCTGTTTGTAGAGGTGGAAGAGCGTCGTCAAGGTACGGCACTGCAGGAAGTGGCCGCGAAGGATAAGACGTTCCCGCCTGGTGAAAGCCAATGTCCGGCGGCTCGTCAGGAAAACGATCGGGCAATTGATTCTCCATCAACGAATACTCATCGCCCTCGTCGTAGCTCTGCCTTCGACCGTCCGCGCTTGGCTCCTCCAATCCACCAGTGCCGCCAACCTCAACCCGTGCAGCAGGGTTGAAGGCAGGAAACGGATGTATCAGGTCTCCCCGGTATTCGTACGAGTTCCCGCTCATATGGGAGGATTGCGACGCGTGGGATCTGCGCATTGAGCTATGCTGACTCGATATCGGCTGGCTGTAGACCTCTCCGTTCAGCTCACCACCAGCGGCCAGCGTTACTGGATCACCGCCATATGCCATTGGCACATCATAGCCTCCAAATGAACTCAAGTCCGCGCCCGCAAATGCCGGACCATCGCTGTCACTACCTTCAGGAACCTGTGGTTCCGGGCGGGGATTCCTCTGCGAGCCAAGACTGCGAAATGGTGCATGTCCGCCACCGCTGCTCTGTCTGCGATCTTCTTCGTCAGCCATTTGCATCATAGCCAAACCCTGTGCAGCTTCAGCATCACTATCGCTACTGTATTGCGCTTCATTGCCAGCATGATGATGTGTAATGGGGGACAGGTGGCCATTGACAGTACCATTGCGCGATAATGCCGATCCGTGTGAACCTCGTTGCGGACTGTACGCCGGGGCATACGGCGGCACTTGGAAAGGTGCCTGGCTGATGGATATGGATGGGCTGCGACCAGTGGCCAGTCCTTCCACTTCATCGAACAACTGATCCATCTCACCATCACGGCCGATGGATGAAACAACGGTGTTCGTCCTCGAAGTAGCACTGCTTTGAAAGTAGTCCGATCCTTGCTCGGGCTGGGGCGGCAAAGGTCGCTCCTGGGGATGTCTGTCCAAGGTGTTCGACCTGTGCACAGGCGGAGTGGGCCCTGCGGTGGTCGAAGGAGGCGAAGGGAAATCTGAACCATAACGTGGGGATGGCGATTGTCGAAGTCCGAATCCTGAGTGAGCCGGAGGAGAGGGCCTCCAAGTATCACTTTCTGTCATACCTGGCATTCGCACACCAATGCCTGTCGATTGCTGTGGAGATACAGAGATTGGGCCCGCATGCGCATGGTAATCGTCAGTGGGATATGGTGCGCTCGAACCATACTGAGCTCCGGCTTGCGCTTGATATCCTTGGTGTTGTGGTGGTGGTGGAGGTGGTGGACTCTGTGGGTGGTTGTATGTTGATGATGCCGGCTGCGGACTATATCCAGCATGCTGCGATTGAGGTATTGGACTAAATTGGGAATGATAAGGAGACTGCACGTGCTGTGGCTGTCTCGGAGCAAAGCTGGACTGCGAGTAGTTTCCTGGCGAGTAGGCATATGGATCGAGAGGTCCGGCATTACTGCTCTGCAAGGATGTTTCAGGATAGGCCGCAGGATTGTATTGCGAGTGGTATGCGCTCTGATTCGAGTCCACACTAGCGTACGCTGCTGGATTATATTCCTGCTGTCGAGGCGCCTGTGAGTACGCAGATTGCGCGTAGTCCTGTGGGTTATATTGCTGCGCCGCGGCAAAGGTAGTCCCTCGTGGCGTCTGATGTGGGTCCTGATAGGTATATCCTCTTTGCGGTGACTGAACGGCACCTCCTCCTGGTTGTGGTGGCTGATATGAGGCCTGCCCGGGATACTGCGCATACTGATCCTGTGCCTGAGCATACTCCTGCCCATATTGCGGCTGGTGGCTGCCGTTCTGTGCGGGGATCCATCGATTGTACTGATCCCAGTACCCCTCTTGTGCTGGTGGGTGCTGGCCGCCTTGATAGTAGGACATGATTCGCACGTAGGATGTTCAAGCGAGGTCGTGACTGTCGTGACTTCGTGATTCGAGGCTCGTAGCAATGTCTAAGTGGGATCGTTGAGTCGTGAAGAGTGCCTGCCAGCAGGTTGGCTACGCGCTGGTTGTCGCGCGCTCCGCATCGAGGCTCGAGTCCGCAGCGAAGTGTCGCATTCGATGTCGCGGGAGCTGTAGTGCCGTGACAGGAGGCTCGAGGGAGGGAGAGACAGATGGGCTCCGGACAGGGTTGCTGCGAGGCGTCTACGCAACAAAGAGGCTGGTGGGCATGGCCTCACAGACAAGTAGCGAGGCTGCTGTGGTGTGGAACAAGACGATGTCGCTGGCGAGTGGTAGCTGAACACAGGCACTCCTCCTTGTGGCCGATGTCACGGTCGCGCCAGGCTGTCGGACCCGCAATGGCTCGGGGATGATGCGGTCAAGCAGGATGAGCAGGAACGGACAGTTTGTGTGTACATGGCGGAAGGCTGAAATGGCGTAGAGCCGCTGGCTCGCGTATCGTTCTACGATATGCCGAGCTGCTGCACCCCTTTCACATTACTTCGTTCTATTCGAGGATGCCATTCTTCAAGCGAGACCACAACGTATAACATCATAGTAAGGCCCTGCACGATATCGGAGAGGCGCTGGACAGCAGACTTGATACTCCCTCCACGATGTCCCGGGTGGTTGCATATCCTCGATCAGTACAGTTGCGTCTATCTGCTGTACATGTGCCCTCCCATGTAGAATACTGGCTGACTTGCTCCCGAGTCGTCATGGCGCTTGGCATGAAAGACTGGCATCCCGTCATCCGCTTCCACCATGCCACCTCATGCCACGGCCTCTTGCTCTCACCGGTCAATGTCTGGAACACATGACTTGTCGGGCATGAGAGCGAAGCGACTTGGCCTCCAAGTTGTGCACCTCACAATGCACCGGCCATAAGGCGGAGTTATGCCTGGCGACCTGCCTACATGCACCTTCTGTGCCTTGAATCGACCTACTCCGCATCGTCGTTGCCCCTCGGCTCACATCGTCAGCCCACAGGCGCATTTCCATAGAGAACAGAGTGAGGTGAGGGATAGTACATGATGCACCTTGTAAGAGGTGTTGTTATGCTGCCCTGCAACACCACCCAGCCGTCGTTCTGAAATTCACACAGCAATCCACCTGTTGCACAGCTTCATGCTTGCAAGTTCCATTGAGACATCTATACTGACACAGTGCTCGCTATCATGGTCATCGAGCACGATTCACCCAGCAATATCATCGCCAACAACCTCGTCGACGATGTAGCACAGAACAACCCCACGGCCGAGCGAGACGGCTACCTCATTCCAGCATCAGACAATACCGGCTACCGAGTGCGAGAACAACCATATGGCACCAAGCGAGAGGTCAAAGTCATTCTCATGGGCGCTGGAGCTTCCACTCTCAACTTCTTGAAAAAGGCCGAAGAACAGATGCAGAATGTCAAGATAACTGTCTATGAAAAGAACCACGATGTTGGCGGGACCTGGCTAGAAAATCGGTATCCTGGGTACGTTAGAGCATGACAAGCATTGTAAAGGAAAGCTCGAGGGTGATGCAGGATAATCTCCGGGTCGCGAGGACACCCGCTACATCTGCTTTGCCTGTTCATATTGAAGCGGCGCGCGATGAGCTAATGTTTTGCTCCCTGCAGGTGTGCTTGCGATATTCCTTCGGTCAACTACCAATTCAGCTGGGCGATCAAGCTATGGACACACTTCTACTCCTACTCACCCGAAATCTGGGAGTACATCAAGGATATCTACGACAAGCACGACTTCATCAAAAAATACATCAAGCTTCGACACCAAATCCAGCACGTGGAGTGGAATGAAGACGAAGGCAAGTGGATACTTAAGGTCAAAGACCTGGCTACCGGCGAAGAGTTTCGAGACGAGGCAGAGTACTTCATCAATGCTGGCGGAGTGCTGAACAAATGGAAGTGGCCCGATGTGCCTGGCCTACGCGACACCTTCAAGGGTAAAGTGATGCATTCCGCAGCATATGAAGAAGGATATGATCTGAAGGACAAGCGAGTGGCTGTGTTAGGAGCTGGAAGCAGTGGCGTACAGATTGTGGCCAAGATACAGAAGGACGTGAAACGGCTCTATCATTGGATTCGGTCGCCAATATGGATCACTGCAGGCTTCGCCCAAACCTGGGCTGGGAAAGACGGCGCAAACTTCGAGTACACTCCCGAACAACTGAAATACCTACAAGAAAATCCGCAAAAGTACCTGGAGTATCGCAAGCAAGTTGAGAACGAGCTCAATCAGCGCTTCAAGTTTATCATAAAAGGCTCCGACGAAGCGAAGGTAGCGCGTGATTTTGCGTACGATCAGATGGCTCGAAAGATGAACCACGACGCGAGGTTGTGCGACGCGATCATTCCAAAGAACTTCAACCCAGGCTGTAGAAGACCAACTCCAGCGCCGGGCTACCTCGAAGCCCTCGTCGCCCCTAACACCACAATTTTCACAGAAGCAATAAATCGCTTCACGGAAAAAGGCTTCACAGACCAGTTCGGCACCGAACACGAAGTTGACGTCGTGATCTGCGCGACCGGCTTCGACACCTCCTGGCTCCCCCGCTTCCCCTTCCGCGCCCACGGCAAAGACATCCGCGACATCTGGTCCCCCGAAACCGGCGTGACCTCATACCTCAGCATCGGCGTCCCCGGCTTTCCGAATCATTTCTCCTTCTGCGGGCCCTATGGCCCTCTAGGCCACGGCTCTTTCATGCCCCTGATCGAGCGCTGGACACAATACATGTTCGACGTCATCGCCAAAGGACAAGTCGAAGATATCAAATCGTTCGAACCGAAATGGAAACCGTGCCAGCAGTTCCGTCAACATGCTGATTTGTTCTTGCAGCGGACGGCGTGGACGAGTCCATGTCGGAGTTGGTTCAAGCAGGGGAAGAAGGATGGGCAGGCGGCGATCTATCCCGGGAGTAGATTGCACTTCTTGCACTTACTCGAGAGACCGAGGTACGAGGATTATGAGATTGAGTACTGGGAGGAGAACATGTTCGCTTTCCTTGGTAACGGGTTTGATACGAGGGAGTTTGACGGCAGGGATATAACGCATTATCTTGGACTGTTGGAGGAAGGGAGAGATGTGCAGCCGGAGTATGGGGATGAGTTGATGAATACATTGGCGGGGTGGGCGGTGGGAAAGTGATCGTTGTGGATTTACATCGTTGCCTCGTGATCCTCACGGCCTCCTTGCGTCGCCATTCCCATGATCCATCAAACAGTGGCTCCGCATCAGAAACAACGCTATCATCACCACTGCCGCCAACACGACCACGAAAGCGAAACAGACCCGCCCTTTAGCATCTTGACTCCGATCGTGCAGACCTCCCCATCCGTGACTCGAGACGCGTGCTTTCTTTCTGTGTCGGGAGACGGGTATGAGAGCTGTTGTTTCTTCTTCTCGTCGGTGTGTCTGTTGCCCGGGCTGCTTGGGCGTTGTTAAGGGCTGGGCTCGTTCTTCCTGCGAATTGAGGCTCAGCTTTTGGACTTTTCAGGGGCGGACGTGGTGGCGGTGGCGTACGAAGGAGAGTCTGTCGAAGCGAGTGTCGGTGTCGATGCTGGATCTTGAGGACATTGTAGATGTTGGATATGACGTTGAATCGCTGTACGGAATACTTCGGGCTCAAATAGTGATGAAGTCGTCGTGGCGATTCGGAAGGAATGAATATACATGATGCTTTCGCTGCAGCATAATCCCCGTTCCAAGCATGTTGTTGTTGTTGTTATTGTTGTCGCTGTCGGTGTCTGGATCTCGAGACGTCATGAAAGGCGCAGTTGTGATGTCGTGCAAGGGTGTGCTTGCAACATATCCTGAGCCTCCAAGATTTTCTGAGCCGGTCGAAGTCAAGTGTCAACCACGACGCTGGGATTGCAAACGGGAGGCGGTCAATCGGCTCATGATCGTTCAACAAGACTTGCTTATCATAGAGTAGCATGTGCGTGCATGGAGGGGGCGTTCTCTGATATACACCAGGATACTTCGCGAGTGTTCTCTGCTTCTGACCAACACATCTGGACGTCTTCACACCGCCGAGTGTGCCATATTCGGTGTGCCCTTTGCAAGTGCGGCGTTCAGCCGAGCTCGGTCTTCCCGTCGTAAGCAGAAGGGTGCTGACATGTTGATCTTAGAATGTCGGACATACAGTAGCGATAATCATGATGATAACCATAATAACAATAACGATGATGATGGAAGTCACGATGAGTGGAGGTTACATGACTAAGATAGGTTCCACGGCTGTATTCCGGTCACTCTTGGCGTTGTCACTTTACGAATATACAGTAACATCGCGTGAGAGAACAGGCGATGGTTAACTTAGCAATCTCCATCAGGCAGAACCAATGACATGGCAGCAAACAACAAGTCCATTGTTATCGCATATGCCAACGTCAACATGTTCGCTTTCTTGCAGAGCTTGCCATTATTGGCGCCCTTGCAGCTGTCAGTCCACGGTTGCGTAGCGAGGGGCTCTTGACCACACAGCACGTAGGGGGTAGTCTACTGCTGGGCTGTGATAGAGCTTGATGTGCATGCCCGATCTACGCAGCTACAAGCACATTCGATTGACAGCAAGACCGTGGCCCCAGGGAAAGTAGTCCCCAGAGCATGCGCATTGTTTCGTCGTCCGCTGAGGTGAAGAAATGGCGCCGGCGATGGTCCATTTACCCAATGGCCAGACTTTAAGCGTCACGCCAGTCTTTGGAGGCCTATACTTCAAGTCCAACGAGCTCGGTGCTCACCACAACGTCTTCCCACCAGGCTGGACCATCATTCTCAATAGCGAAGACGACGACGACGACGACGACCCCGCCGCCACGAAGCCTCCGCCAGAAGCAACGCTGCCACGACATGACTCAGACTCTACGATCGTCCCAAGTAAACCAAGGCACATTCACAGATTCAAGAGACCGAGCCTGAGGAATGACCACCTCTTTATATCCTCCATATCCAACCCTGCCAGCAATGAGTTCCGACCTCCGACTAGTCCCACGCGGCAGATTGCCATGATGCTCTGGGCGACATTGTATTGGTACTTTCACCAGCAAGAACCAGCTCCACAGATCACGAATGCTGCCTCTGAGCAAACACCGGAAGAGGGGAAGCCGAAAGGCGAGTGGAGGATCAACATCAACAGAGAAGGCATCTTTACAAGCAAGCACTTGCTGCCTAAGTTGGAGAGGATGGGCTTGGTTGCATCAGAGGACAGCACAGTCGGTCTCGACCCCGAAGATGGCGTAAGGAATAATTCTGAAGGTTGGACGAAGATGTTCGTGTCAAGACGAAGCTTTTGGCAGCTAGACCCTCGAGTCTATCTGTTCACGCTGGCTCCTTTGCAGAACAATTCACCATACCCTTCGCTCAGTCCTGCTGGTAGCAGACCCGGCAGTCCCAACAGGAACAGCCAGATACATGAACCATACCCAGAAAGGACGAGCACTCCGCTGGGCATGCAAGCGACGACGCAGTCTGCTTTAGGCGCAGGTCATCGCGCGAGCACACCACCAGGACCCTTTCGCTCCTCGTCACACCTGCCGACGTACTATCCACCTCCGCCATGCCAGTACACATTCACAAACAACATGCGACATCCGATACGTGCAAAGCCACCCCGCCAGGGCGAGACCTTTTACACAAGGTACATCCCCAGTCTCGGCCAATTTCTCAGCTTCAGAGTGGCATCCCTTAGCAAACGTCCCATCGCCCTCAGTGGTCCCTTCCATCAACACGCAGGCGCAGATCCGCTACAATCAGGTCCAGATATATTACGAGCCACCAATTACGATTCTGAACCAAAGGTACCACAAGTGGGTGACTCAAGTATCGAGGGTCGCGACTACGACACAACTCGTATGACCGACGTCGAGATACTGCACAAATGGATGAACGACCCGCGCGTCTCTCACTCATGGGGCGAGCAAGGCCCGATCGAACACCAAGAAGAGTTCTTAAAGCATGGTTTGAAATCGAAACATTCTTTCCCAGTAATCGGTTGTTTCGACGGCAAGCCTTTTGGTTTCTTCGAGGTATACTGGGTAAAGGAAGACCGTCTGGCACAGTACCTTGGAGGCGAAGTTGCAGACTGGGATCGTGGCCTGCATGTCTTGGTTGGCGAGCAGGAATTTCGGGGACCGCATCGCTTGAAGGTGTGGCTGAATGCCCTGGTACATTACTGCTGGTTAGCGGATTCAAGGACGAGTGTGGTCATGATGGAACCAAGGGTGGACAATGTCAAGTAAGTGCTTGCGGACAGATCGGGCGAACGAGTACACCGCTGACAGTTTCTAGGTTAAGGCAATATTGCGAACAGCTTGGCTTCTACAAGGAACGTGAAGTGAGTCTACCACACAAGCAGAGCAATTTGATGAAGATACGCAGAGAGGCGTGGGAAGCGCCAGCGATATGAAGGAAGACCTTGCGACATGAGAGATGGGTTTACGGCCTGGCGATGGGTTAAGACTGGGATACACCCACGCCAATCGACGTGAAAAGAGCTAATTGATCAGCTTTACTTGTATTGACAGCCTCTGGGTTCGCACTGTGCCAATGTTTTGGCTCCGCAAGTGCGTTCTCGGTGCTAGGAAGCGCCACCGCATCCTCCAGCAAAGCCGCCTCCAATAGCTCCTGCCCTCGCGTTCGCTATACTCTCTGAAGTATCAGAATTGCTTTGATACTTGTCTGTGAGAAGTCAATACCATGTAAGAATAACTTCCATGAGTGTTGACTCACACTTCTTAACTCTCTGCTCCTTCGTTAGCCACTTCGAACGGTCGTAGTTCTCAACTTCTTCTTTGGATGTGCAGCAGCCCATCTTGTCATAGTCATTATCAGCTTCGTATTCTTACGAAGGGGACGGCTGGATATATGGGCAATGCATTTCACCGGGGTTGAGTCCTATCCGCGGAATGAGCATTGCCTGCATGACGCTGGAAGGATTCCGCCAAGATCGATGAAGCAATTGCAGCATGCAACGTGTCAGTTTCGCGTGCTCTCCGTCCTGATCGACCTGTATCTTGTACGTGACCTCTACTCGCATTTTCTTACCAAGATGAACGCGCTCATTTATCTTTATTGTCGGTCTTCGGAGAGCAGAGAGCAGATTGGCGCATACCGTGGGCAGCCGCCGTACCGTTGTACAGCCTGCAACAAGCATGGCTGTGCATTGCTGAGGCATATCTATTCTTGGCAAGCGAGCAGAGAGTGTATCGTACAAGAGTGCGTGAGAAACACAATATAGAATGCAACCAAATCTTTCGTCCTCCGTACTCAGCAGACACCTTTCAAGTCCATCCGCCAGGACACATTGACTCTTCGCTATGGGCAAGGACGAGGACATCGCGACAAGCGTCCAAGGTGGAACCATCAGCATACCATGGGACACAAATTCGCCAGCGGGATCGAAAGATAGTGTTCCACCACCTTCATAGAGCAAGCTCTACTTCAAAGGACCGTCCGAATATTTGCAATGGCCAGCGTCAGCCTGTCGCATCTCTGCTGTGATGAGCCCACCTCCACCAGCTGAGCAGAAACGCACCTTCAAGGGAAAAATGACAGACTTTATGGATGGTTGGCGCATGGCCAATGGATGGAATAGGCCCAGGTTGAGCAATACTGCTACGTGGAACCTCGATGGAACCACTGTTGCTGATCCAAGGCGACGAAGGTAGAGCTAATTCACTAGTAAAGAGCTCACCTACTGCAAATTTGAACTCACTAGCCGCTACACTCGATGAGCTTCCGGTCGCTAATTGCGTTTAAAGGAGCTCGTGATGTAGCTTCTACGTGGCCTGAGCTAAAGCTGATACGCAGCTGAGCATACACGAGCCAATTTCTTGTAAAGGAGATTGAGGACCAGGTGTTGTGGTCGCAAAGTCTGCCATGCAATAATTTGCTCGAGACATAAATACGCCCGAAGGCAACTGCATCCACCTTGAGCAAATCACTGGTTATCTTTATCTTGTGAATGCATTCCCTCGCCTG
Source organism: Exutisphaerella laricina CBS 326.52 (assembly GCA_000504385.2). NCBI lineage: Eukaryota > Fungi > Ascomycota > Dothideomycetes > Mycosphaerellales > Mycosphaerellaceae > Exutisphaerella > Exutisphaerella laricina. Next base: position 52,874 of record AWYE02000944.1, on the reverse strand, counting down.
AAGGGCTCACAAGCCTAGCCTGTACAATTGAACATAACCAAGTCATGGCTGCTAAAGGGTGCTGGTAATCAGCTGGGACGGTCTTTGTCTCACCAGACACTAAGGCAAAGAATGATATGTTCAAGTCATCGGAAATGTCAGAATTCTTTGGTTCCAGCTTCACAGACAACACGACCAGTCCGGGAAGTACCATCACTCTCATACAACCTCTGTCATTGCGCTACGTCAACACGGACGGCGGGAAGATCGATTCCGCGGTTACTGGGTCTTGCAAGATCGCCAAAGCTTCGAAAGGGTGCTTCACGCTGCAGAGTGCTCATATCAACGAGGAAGTAGAGCTGATATACCAGTTCCTGGTTTGCACTACCAACACTCCAAGCAGCTATCTCGCGGGAATACAGCTTCAAGTGTTTCGAGGGACTGGCGAAGCAATCCCAGGAACGGGAGTCGGTGACAACACATTCTTTTTCCAGATCAAGTGAATGTGACTGGCCTGCCGACTTGTGATCGGTTGTGCGAGTACTCCAGCAGTGCTTCTATCATCTTGGCCGCTCTGCGCTCAGGATCCACTCGCTATATCGATCAGGGATAGCGAACAAACACCGGTTGCTAGTAGTTCCTGATTGAGCGGTACTTGCATTTGAGCAAAGTGATAGAGGCATTCGATCCTTCTCGTGCACTCGCATCGTCATCGTCCATATGCCATGGCGAATTAGACCTGAGACAGAGATGGGCAGAACAGAACGAACTCAGTGTCGAAGTACTGCGATGAAGCAGCCGGACACGAAGTATAGCCGCCTGACCTCGTGTCTTATAGCACATCGTAGCCGTGCTGTGCGCCATGTCCGGGAGTCCCAACAATACTACAACCTGTGGCTCGAGTACAGATACCTCGTTAAAGTAGCCTTTGATCTAGCTCATCAGCGAAGATGTACGACAACAGCCTAAGCGAATAGCATGGAGAGAGGTTGCAGTTGGGGTTGAAGGGCCTTTGATTTTCTATTCATCATTGGCTACGCATCGAACGGATATATGTATGGGTGCCGAGCAGTGCTGTAAGCCTACCTGTGGCCGCTATGACGATGGTTGCTAGCTGTACAACGATGCATGGGCAATTTGGTCGTTGTTTATGATAGAACTTTGTGAACGTGTGTTCCAGGACTTCGCAGCACATATCCTTGCACGGACCGGGCCGATTCCGATCCCTTCTTGCTCTCTACCCCTCGCTCCAACCTCACGTTATAGTGCATTGTACACGAGAAAGCTTGTACTACTTCATTTTGGAGAAAACCCTTCGTGTCTCGTGACTGCACACATGTTGACCATCTGCTGTTTGTGCTAGGCTAGCAGACCTTGGCTCTATTGTTTTGGCTGTCCATTCTCAGCTGAGTTCGATTGCCAAGCAATTGCGTACGTAACAGCTTCTGATCTGGCGACCGCCGAAACATCATCACTGCAGCACAACCATTGTGAAGATCGACAGTAATACACGATCCGTTCATTACTATACGGAAGGATTTCCACATGGACGCGACCGCGCCAGACCCTACTCCAGAGTCCGGCCTCGTGGATGGAGAGTCAAAGGCCAACGGCACGGGAACGGCCTCCGCCGTTGAACCTTCGTCTGCAGAAACTACAACAGCCACACCAACAAGTACTGTTACATCGTCATCGAGCTTGTCTCCTCCCGTTTCTCCTCCCGCATCACCACCTGTCTGTTCAACAGGAGGACGAACATCGTCGGCTGAGAGAAGTCGTACAAGCGCTATGTCTCCAGCCTTTGGTACCAGCAAGATACGTCTACCTGGAGATCTAGGTGCGAAGGATCCAAGGAGGACCAAGTCTCCAGCTCCTCCGCGTTTGCCAGGCGATCTAGGTCCGAATGACCCTCGCAGGCCAAAGTCACCAGCGCGTAGGAGCACGAACAGTAGTCCCGCGCCTTCATCGCACCATACACGGCATACTAGCGATGAAAGTGGCGTGCGACTACAAGAGGATCCGCCAGAGCCTGGTCAGCAGCCAAGCGATGATGACGCAGATGTAGACAACGACAATGACACAGACCGTGATGCAGATGAACATCGAGGCCGCGGTAGGAAGCGACCCGAGCCAGGTAGGACTACGTCTGGCAAATCCGTGAATGTCCAGGAAGACAGCGATGACGATTATGAGCGCGAAGAATTCCCAGGGGGTGTGAAGCCTGATCCTACCAAGGGAGAAAGTAAGAAGTCCTTCGAGAAGAATCCGAAGATAAAATTTCAGAGTCCAGGATCGACAGGCAGACGTAGAGTGCATCCATCAACAGCATTTGATGCCGCCCCGTCAGGTGCATCAACGCCACTAAACTCGGATGATGAGTGTCAGTCGGAGCTACGGGCAGCGCAAAAGTTATCGATGACCATGTCTGCCATCCACAGCACCCCTTCAGCACACAGAGTCATACGGCAGATCATCCGTGGCGACTTCGAGCATTTCCAGCGCCAAGCTGAAGGTGGCCGTAAGAGGCAACGCATGTACCTTGTAGCCACTGACATGTCGCCAGAAGCTGAGTACGCGTTGGAATGGACAATCGGAACTGTCCTTCGTGATGGCGACACGCTCTTTGCTGTCTATGCTGCCGACGAGGAGAACGTTGGCAGTAATGAGGAAGGTGGCGGTGTCGAAGTTGGCCAAGGAGCAAACAGTGTTAAAGATACTGCTGCGCTTCTGAAAGGTCTACCAGCCATGCACCAAGCAGTGTCGATACCTTCGTCGCTTTCGAGATCCAGTCTTGGCGGCAATGCTAACGGCAGCAAGGAAGATGTCCGCAGCCGCAGTCGAGGCGTTTACTCCAATGCTGAAACGGAACGTCGCAAGGCTATGGAAGGCGTGACCGAACGCTGCGTTAGAATCCTACGCAAGACACGACTCCAGGTCCGGGTCGTTGTAGAAGTTTTCCACTGCAAATCTCCTCGCCACATGATTACTGAAGTGATCGACTTCCTCTCGCCGACGCTGGTTATCATTGGTTCTCGCGGCAGGAGTGCGGTCAAGGGTGTGCTTTTGGGCAGTTTCAGCAATTATCTAGTCACGAAGAGCTCCGTTCCGGTCATGGTTGCCAGGAGGAAGCTCAGGAAGCATTCCAAACCAATACAGCACAAGGACGGGCTGCCGGTACCATACACTGGATCAGGGCGTAGGGGTATGTTCAGCAATATGATCGAAGGGCCGAGAGGGAAGGGGTTGAGAGTCAAAGGATGGGAGGCTGTTGGTATTGATTGAGTCGGAAATCGAAGATGGACCAAGGGACTGGTTGGTGACACATCGGCGGAGCAGCAGGATACTTTACCATCACTACAGAAGATGAAGAACATCACTTTCGGTTCGTGTATCTCGTGCCTATGTGCTGATCGCGTCTGCGCTTCGGCAGCGGCCTAGTATCCCTCGGAATTGCGAGACTCACGATCAGCGCAGCGGACAGATATCGCGCGCTCCTGTTCCTGCTATATATCTGCATTGATATGGCAGGAAAACTCGAGTATGCGGTCGCCAGCGCTCGCCCCAGTGGTGCGTAGGGCACAGATTTAGTGCAGAATTCATATTCACCCTCTACGCCTTGGCCGGAAGGATGAGATCTATCCCCAGTCCAACCTCTCTTTCGCTTCTTTTATCAACTCTTCTTGCGCTTTTGCACCCAATCAGCTCGGCACAGACGACCCCGCCCACTGATCAATCAAGTCTCGTCACCCTCTTTCTTCCGAACTACTGCAAGCATTGTGTATACACAAGATGTCCTCGTCCCAAAACATCACCGGAACGCTCACGATATCCGAGTCGTTTAAACGATGTCTTTGCCATGGAAAATGAGCTGCAGCATGCAGTTATCGGCGAAGTGGACCACTCAGCGGCCTTGGATTCTGCCCAGGCAAGGAGCCAAGGAGGTGGGTAAGTTTTCCTTAGCACACACTGACGCTAGCATACAACAGCTAACCGCTTCGTCCACCAGTGGTCCGACCTGATAGCTGGACTGACGTCGAAGATGTTGCTGTTATCAATGCTGAGCAACCACACCCTCCTCCGACTAACAATGCCGTCCTGCCCTCTGACACCTGTGCCATCGTCTGTCCAACCATCGCGTCCATCCGCCAGGTCGCCAAGCTGCAGCCTGTCTGCAATGGGGCTTTACAGCTTGCACCTCGACTATCATTTTCTCTCGCAAGGTCGAACTTCAGCATCACATGGAGATTCAGCTCCCAGCCCAACATCATTGGTCACACAATCGGTGTGACAGGATGTACCCAACTGGCTTGGAGCGTGGTAACCACCTTAATAGCCACAGCAAGAAGTTTCATGAGGAAAGGAACTAAAAGCTGATAGCATTAAATGGTGCAGCAAGGAATTGATAAGCGATTCGGTGCGACTCTCTCGCAGATACGATGTTCGACGCTTCTCCATGATGCGCTACTGGCGTTTGGCTTTCGTGGCTTTTCAATCATTTCTTGATGATCCTGCTTTCAGCGTAAATGCTGTTGTACCATAACATCACGCCTATAAGAACAGCCAGGCACGATCAGGTCGATCCTAATGCTCTGCCAAACCTGATGTAAGCAAGCCTCCAAACGAAAGATGGACCATTCCACTGTCACTCCCTTGCCTTCTCGTTCAGATCAACACAAAGTCTCGAAGCAGATCCGGATACTCTCCATGCTGCTAAAGGACCGAATGTTTTCCGTCCATGAAGTCGGTAACTTGCGCAAAGCACTCAAAATGGTAAACCTCGCGCTGAGCTTCTTGTCGTCAACGAACGACCATGGGAAGTTGGCGGCGCCGCTTCAGTCGGAAGTGCTGTTGTTGATAAGTCGTCTGCGTCCCTGCCCGCTGAAGCCCATAGGTACATGACCCGGTGCTTGCTGGCGGTGAGTGTGACGGTAACGTACGCATAAGGAGGAATAGAAGGGAAAACGTGAGGTCGCGTCGAATGGCGATCCCGGCAACATCCGTCCTTTACCCGAGACCAAAACATGCATCATCGAGTGTCAACACGCGACGGTACACTTCACAAGTTCACATGCGCACGCCTGGCACAATATCTTTCCCGCACCATGGACGCGCCAAATGCATCTCTAGAACATGAAGACTCTACTTCGATCATACAGCCAACAATATCCGCCTTGAAGCACTCAACAGCCTCCCCGATCGCATCCCACCTCGCGCCTAGCAACCTCCCAATAGCACGCATTACGCGCGCATGGGATCGCAAACCGCAATCGCCTTTTTCGCGTAAAAAAGTGAGATTTGGCAAAGTCTGGAAGCGTAACAACAATAACAATGTGGCACCCACTGGCAGTATCTTTGGTGGCGCATTCGAGACCTTCGGCGCTGCTAGTCCTGTGCGGGCTGTCAAGAAGATGAAGACAAGCGATGGGGAGCTCGTCAACGAATGGGAAGTGAGAGGAAGCCCGGGGAAGAGGAGAATTGTCACGAGAGGTAATCGCGGCGAAGAACAACTGTTTGAGCTTCAGGAGGAGGAGCCAGGAGAGCCAGCGCAGGAACCAGAAGAGGAAGCTTTCAGAGTGGAAATTGTCAACGAAGACGGGACTCTGGAAGAGGTGAAGGCTGAGCGCAACCTGATGCAAGACGATTGGGAAGACGAGAGTGTGCCAGAGAAGGTCGACGGAACGGGAGTTGATGCAGATAACCAGGTAGAAGCGCGTGGTTCTATTGCTGGTCAACCAGGAAATGCACACGAAGGGACACCGAAACCCACAGAACAGACCGAGGACCATATCAACCATAGTTCGCCTGAGACAGTGGACGATGATGTGCCTGCACGACACGAGACGCCGTCCCTGACCCCCGTATTCTTACCAACACAAGCGGCAGCTATACCAGAAGGCTTCGTGTCTCCAGCAAAAGCCCGGAAACGACGATCTATCAGGCAGGTCAAGGAAGCGTACGCGAACAGACGAAGGACATTGCCCAGCAACTTTGTTGCTCAGCAAGCACCGGCCATGCCTGCTGCGGTGGCAGTTGCCAGCGATGCCGCAGCCACCGGCGTCTCTGTACAAGGAGAGTCGACGGAGCTTGAACAGCAGCGCGGGCAAAGTGCTGCAGCGTCCGAAGAAGATCCGCAAGTACAGGAAGACCAGAAGCGACCTATCATCGAATTGGGGACAGGAGCATCTGAGGAAGCGGTGGAACACGCCGAAAGTGGTGATGGTAGTTGGGAAGACGTAGAAGATGTGGATGATAACAGCGAGCTAGAGGCCAGTCCCAGAGCTGCAACACCTGAGCCCATACAACTGCCCTGGGAAGACACCGTGGAGAACACGCCAAGCTCTGAAGAGGAGGCAATCGAGGACGCACGACGATACACTGATCAGCTGCGAGACCGACTAGCAACGCTGACATCACCCTCGAAGCTATCGAGTCCAATCCCCAGCCTAAAAGGTCAGCATCCACGACTCCCGCTGCGTCGATCGCCGCGAAGACAATCCACAAGTCCACTGAGACAGCGCTATGCTGCGCCTGACAAGTCACATCTCATTGCATTCACACCGCTAAAGATGCCGGTCTATCGATCGACGAAGATCGAAAGCGTCTTCCGCAGCTCGCCTCTACCCGCACGAAATGATGTCCAATCAGTTGAATATGTGGAAGAGAAAGACTTGCCTCAACTCTCGCGCTCGTCGTCAGCTCCACCGGAAGAACCGAAGATGTCTCCGCAGAAGCCAAAGCAGCCTCGCATATCAGACGACACTGCTTTGCTTCAGGCTTTTCTCAAGCGTGCCACCGACAGCAGGTCAGGCAAAGACATGAGCGAGACTGCTCGCCGAGAGTCGTTCGAGAATCGGCGAAACTCTGACACAGTCCGACAGGCGCTTGCCAGTCCTGTTGCGAATGTAGCGCCGGTTGAGGTTCTAGCGGACCGCGATCCTAATAGTCCGTCACCTCGCAAGCAAGCTATGCACACCGAGGCCAACGACAAGCAAGCATCAGCACAGCAAGACGAGGAAATCGAGTTCGATCTATCTTCGCCGAAGCGGACATCTCGACGAAGTGGGCGGTCGAAGAAGTTGTCGCAGGTAATGCCTACCGCAGCCAACCCAGGTCCAAACAGAATCACTTTCCGAGGCAGTGCTGACCCGATCGTCCTGCGAAAGACCGAGGCACAGCACATAGCTCAAGTGACCAGGAACAACACAAAAAGGAACAAAGGGGGATCGGTATTACCGCCACTCAGGCTTACCAGGATGGCAAAAGACGGGACCTTGAACGGAATGCAAGAAGACCCAGACGCGTCCATGGAAACTGAGCGCCCAGGTCGTAAAGGCGTGAAATGGGCTGAGACGCTGGTGTCATTCTATGACGGCGGCAATGAGCCAGAGATTTCTATAATGACTGACGAGCTTAGTGGTCCAGAACCTGCTGCGGACTCTGCTATACCTGTTGTCGCCCAAGATGTAATGGGCGTGCTTGCAGCGCCTCCACCGAACGAGACCCCAAGCAAGCCTAAGATACGACGTCTGAAGCCTACCAAGACAGCATTCATGCCTGGAAAGGTTGCGCCGGTAGGAGAATCGTCACAGCCAGACCGCGAGCCACCAAAAGATAAGAAGCCCAGAGCATCAAGCACCACAAAACGGAAATCACGACTTGCAACACCCGCTAAAGCAAAAGACGGTGTCACTGCTGCGGTAGTAGATGCCCCAGGCGAGACTAAAGAACAATCTACCATGAATCCAGCAACCGATAAAGCTACTGCTGCAGCAGCGAGGAAGCCTGTCTCGCGGCTGCCACCACCAGGCTCGATCGCAAGGCCCTTCGCTCAAGGCAAGGAGAACTCACTGATAGCTTCGCCTCCCAAAAAGCGTGCCGCAAAACCAAAAGAGTCCGTGTCGAATAGTAGAACTATACCTACAGCCAAAGCATTCGCGCCAAAGCTTGACTTTAAAGCAACTCAATCCTGTGAGCCAGTTGCGGGTATCAAAAGCCCCGCCAAACGTGTAGTCAGAGCACCATTCTTCGCCGGAGGTGTAGGCGAAGACGCTACCGAAAGTGCTGTCAAGGGTAGACCAGACACCCCGGCTAGTTTGGGTAGTCCTGCGAAGAAGAGGAGTAGGAGGGTTGCTCCAAGAGATTGATATCATTCTTCCATAGAGTAGCATAGGGCATGATTGCACGACAGTGATGAAACGACTCAATTCTGCATCCCTCTGATCACATGCTACCTGCTCAGTCCCAGATGCTTTGGTGCTTTTGCTTTGCCGGTCGGTTTTGGCCCAACGTCAGATCTTGTGCGCTGATGTTTGCTGTTGCATATGAAGCAGAAGTGAAGTGTGACTCTGGTAGACGGGTGGCGCGTTGTGAAGAAGCTGCCCACTGCTGCCCGGCATACATCACACAAGCCATGGCTGGTTCGAGCGATTGCATATTGGACAGGTGATTCCAGGGAGCTCTCTTGTCGTCGTGGGATACCAATGCGTGATCGGGTCTGGCAAGGCGACAATGCAACGGGCCTATAAGGCTAGAAAGCGCTGTGTTGGGCATGCTTCTGTAGCACTGGAGTTCAGGCACGTGAACCAGCATTCGAGCTTCAATAGCCACACTCGGCTAACGATGGACCGAAAGCACAGCAGCCCGATCTCGGGCCTCATAGGCGAAGACTGTACCTGCATGAAACCTCCAACCTACGGGATGGATTGAGCCAGGCGAGTAGGTAGTAGGTAGTAGGTAGTAGGTAGGCCATTGATACTGCTGCTCTCCAAGGCTGTTGTGGAAATTGTTATTGTCGAGCAATAATCTGCGGGCGAACGGATGTTGCAATGGCAGTGCCTACTTACACCATCATACAAGCCGACGGGCTCTACCCGGTACGCTGCCTTTTCCGCATCAACGCACATCTGGTGGTGTCTCTGACGATGATGTGCAGGACGATACGGTCGAGCAAGAAATATTCGCTCCTAGAGCAGACCAGACCTACGACCTGGAGTTCATACCTACAGGTCTCTGGCCCACTGGCACAGCAGAGTCAAGACCATGGTCAGACATCCCAGAAGATGTTCGTGACAGAGTAGACGGTATCATGGTGCTCAAAATCGGGTTCACGGAGCAGGACGTACAGCTGTTCCCGAAGCTCAAGGTGTGAGTCGGCACCGTCTGTCCTGGCACGAACGCAGCTGAAATGCAAGGCAGCATAGTTCGTATGGGCGTGGGATACGATCGTCTCGACCGAGTAGCCCTGGCGAAGCACGGTGTGACGGTCTGCAACGTGCCCGACTACGGCACTGCCGAAATTGCCGATCACGCCGTAGGACTCATGCTCGCCCTGCGACGTGGTATCCTCATCCACAATGAACGACAGCGAGCGACACCTCCAGCGCCGTGGATGCCGATCGAAACACCGCTGGTTGCGAGGCTGCAGCGGCACACGTTCGGTGTCTTTGGACTTGGTAGGATAGGCACTGCTGCGGCATTGAGAGCGAAGGCGTTCGGGATGAAAGTGTTGTTCTACGACCCCTACCTCCCGAACGGGGTTGATAAGAGTTTGGATATTGAGAGGACCAAGGATATTCAGGAGTTGTTTAGGAGGAGCCAGGTTTTGAGTTTGCATTCGCCTTGTACGAAAGAGACAAGGGGATCGATCGGGTATGATCTGCTTTCATTGCTACCGAAGGGCGCAGTGCTGGTGAACACTTCGCGAGGAGAAGTACTGGACCTGGATGGTGTGCAGAGGTGCTTAAAAGAGGATATCCTTTCTGGTGCTGCGCTAGATGTTGTGCCTGAGGAGCCTATACCCGAGGACAGGGTCCATCCACTGTTACAAGCATACCGCAACAGGGAGCCATGGCTTGAAGGCAGGATGGTTTTGACTTGCCATACTGCGTTTTACTCGCCGGAAAGCTTTGTGGATATCAGGATCAAGAGCTGCGAGACTTTGAGAGATGTGCTCATCGATGGTGGTAGCAGTAACATCATAACGCCAGATATGGAGTAGACGACATAATAACGGGCTGCTACAGCAAGCGCTCATGCTACCTCAGCCATAGTGACCCTTTCAATTCAACGCTGATGCTATAGCGTCCTTCCCGCTTACCTTCCAGCCCACCAGATCGACTTTGCCACTTCTCACGATTGTCGGTACATGCGGTGCAAACTTTGCATGGGGGAAACAGGGAGGCCGGTATCTTCGGCCTCTTCTAAGGCAATATGCATAAACACTGCAGACCTCTGCTGCGTGTTCCGTTCCTATCCTACACTACTCTCCTTTTCTCCTTTGGCGAGCCGGCTCACGGCCTACCCCTCCGCTTAATACTTCTCCAATCTTCCCACAACTCCTCCATAGTATACAAGTTGGCCACTGAGTGGCAGTCCTCATTATACACCTCCCATCGCAACCGACGATCCGTCGTATCGCCACGAGTCCGCTTTTCCACAATCTTTGCGCACTTCCTATACTTCCTCATCATTTCGCTGGATCTCAGTAGAACCTAGCTCGCCAAGTCTGTGCTTCGAAACCACGTCTATGAAGGCTGCTGCTTGGGTTGCATCTGGAACAGTCGCCACCGAAATAATTTGCGAAATGTGTTCGATCTTCTCGTCTGTATGCCATTATGGTGGCATACGTAGTCGCAGCAATTGCAGTGCTTCTTCACTTCATGTCTCATCTCACATAGAAGGGATCGGGCTACGAAGCAGTGGCCGCAGGGGTTGAGCGCAGGGTCTACAGTATTCCCCTTTTCTCAGCAGCAGTTTGCGAAGTTGAGATTCGAGACTGACGTTCCTGGACAGTGACGATGGCAATTTGACGATGCGATTTTCAGTAGTCATTCTTCAGGGTATACGCGTGGATTGGCTGGCTCTCGACTGTACAAATCGTTCTCGTGATTCTTCAGCTCGCACGCCTCCCTATCTGCCGGTGTTGCTGCCTGAGTAATCTTACGCAATCTTTCTCAAACCGAATTTGCTTACTGTGACCACGCCGACTTTCATGACTGCCATCCTGACAGAATCCATCCGAGAGGGATTGTGGAAGCACAATATGAGTCCGGAAAGCAGTTGACTGTAGCCGTAGTGGAACTCAGAGTAAGGCACGGCTCATATTGGGCACTTCCCTGTGCCCTGCCAAGGACTGTCAAATGCGACTGCGACCAGGATGAGAACACAGTCTCGATCGAATGATGTCCGCATACATGATGAGAGGCAATTGTGTCGAATTCGGCTTTCGTCATATCACAGAGGAAACGCGGCACTCGGTCATGAGATTGGGCTGACACGCATTTCCTGTGGTTGATTCAGCTCGAGCATGCAATCGAGACCCCGATCGCTTGCACCATGACACACGTTACGAGCCATTGCTGCTTAATCTTTGACAGGGGCACTGCATCCTGGCTGAGTGCATGAGCAGTATACTGTGTGACTGCATTGCGAAGTATCATACACTTTGCAATATTGTGGGCCATATAGATGCCGCTACTACGAGTGCGCTTGTTCGACCTTTGGTGTCGTTCTGTGATGCGAGTAAGCTATCCGACCATGGGCTCTGCTACCAACCGTTGGCGTGGATTCGTGTTTGACACGCAGATTACCACAGGGCATGCCAGAATCAGTTATTGTTGTGAAAGCTCTTCCATGAGCAACTTATCGAAATAGTAACCATAAGCATCTCCAAATCTCCACCTGGTATCTCTTACACGTTAACTCCTTTCCCAACTCCTAGCAGCGACAGAACAGCACGGCGCCTGGTTTCGCTATCAATGCTTCGCTGGTTCAGATTAGTACAACATAGAAAAATCTCTTTACATCAGTACAGCCTCAAAGCAAGTCAGCATCCTCATCCACTTCGCGCATTCTTAATCCACTTTCTACTTGAATGCCTTCTTGTACCCAAGGCAGCTTTCCGATATCATCCAACGTCTTACGCCCCATGCGGACCTTCTTAAGAAGTCCTTCGACAGCCGGCTGTGCACCAGAAAACTCCTGGCTCCCGACACGTGACGAGTCCCATTCTCCATCTTCGTCTCCGAAACGGCACCAGATCCAATCACAGCGTGCTATACGATGAGTGTTGCGACTTCGATCCGGCTTGCCTGGCGGTGCATCAAATGGTAAGCGCCCTTCCATCAAAGCATATAATAGCACACCCAATGCCCATCCGTCAGTGAGGCGACCGTCGTATGATTGCCCTAAGAGAATTTCGGGGGCTGCATAATCCTCACTTCCGCAGCGAGTTGTCAAGAAGGGTGGTTCTGGTGGCTGTGGGATCTTCCTACTAAGCCCAAGATCAGTGAGCGTAACAATCGGTGTCGGATGCGACAGTGGGTTCTCTAGAGACTGCAGTGCACCATCCGACATATTGACCAGAACATTCTCGAGCTTGATGTCTCTGTGGACGATCCAATTGGAATGTAAGTATCTTGTGGCGCTGACCAGTTCTGCAAACATTCTTTGTATCAGCATTGGCGTGAGTAGTTCTCTCTTCTGACTGGCAAAGTCGAACAGATCGCCGCCAGGACAATACGTCAATACCAGTAACGTGCGACCGGGTAAGTGTTCGCATGCCTTGAGGTGAACGAGCGACGGCTGCGATACACTCTTCAACATTTCCACTTCACGCTTCAAACTCGTTTCGATACGCTCTTCATCGGCTCCACCCGCAGGTCCGTGCTCTACAATCTTGATAGCGACCAATTTGTGAGGATCTAGATGGTCCTCAATCTCAGGTGTCACATGCGCTGGAAGTCGTTCGCGAGTGGCTAGCATCACAGTCGAGAATGTGCCTTGGCCGAGCTGTCGTACTTGTCTGAATTTGCGCCTCTTGTTGTGTATACCACAGTGGATCTGGAGATATTCGGAAACCGTGCCGTCCTCCAGATGAGGCTGCTCGTCATCAGGGTCGTCGCTACCAGCCGCACTCGAAGTGCTTGCTGGAGGTGTTGGAAGCTGCTTGGAACCATCAAGTTGCGAAGATGTTATGCCCCGCTGTGTCGCCAAGTATGCTTCGCGCTGCATATGGTATTCTGTACTGTCCATACTCGGTGCTTCGCCAGAACCGAAGGTAACATGTCGTTGCCTGACGTTGTGCAAAGGCTCCGGCTTGAAGTCGGATATGCTTCGATTGCGCGTGTGTGTGCCCGTTCTTGTATGTTCCAGCGAACCGGACTCTCTTGACGCATTGGCTACAGTGACATCGGGCATCAAGCTGCCGTACCTTCTTCTTCGCGTTGGGGAGTCTGGAGACGTTGGCAAGTGACCGGAATTCGAATTGGAAGTGTCATTGAGGTTGAGGGAATTATCTCGAGATCTGTTGGGCGTGGTAATAGATCGCTTGCGCCAGATGTACGGCGTGTCAGAGCCTACCAGTGGTGAAGGTAGAGGCGTGAGGTCGGTCATGGCAGCGAGATATGGCGACGGAAGGGCCGAAGCGGAGCCAGGCGAGAGCGACGATGTGAGACTCGACGTTGACATGTTCGAGCGCAGGGACGAGCCGATGGTGGGTAGGGTCGTTGGAGAGGTCGGGTTGTGCTGGACGGTCGGTTCGTTGTTGTTGTGGTGGCTGCTGACGTTCGCAGGTATCTCGTACATGATTGTAGGCGTGTCGGAAGTTCGCATGGCACCTGTTATGGTGGGTCCGCTCAGGTTGGTCCTTATCGACAGTCCCGCACTAGCAGGTGATGTGTGGTGGTGGTACGTGGTGGTAGGCGTCGTGTCTAGAGATAGAGCGGCATTTCGGTCGAAAGAGTGTTGGTTTGCAGCTGTCTTTGCAAAAGGTTCCGGGATCTGACCTGCAGCGTTGCGGTGACTCGTGCCTGCTGCTGAAGGATCACTACACCTCGAGTGAGAGCTGTTCACGAGGCTACCGTTATGCTGTTGCTCCGCGTCCGGTGTGCATGTACGATGAGGCTTGACTGTTGCACTGCCGCTCGTGGCCTCGACGCGTGAAGTCGACATAATAGCGCGAACATGTGCGGGAAGAGGTACTCATGTACCCTGTATGAAGTCTGCGGACGTCGATATAGCTGGCATCCCAGTCAATAGATGACCATTGCTGGCGTGGGTGCAGGGCGCTAGGAACACCAACGAGACGAGGTGAAGCTTTGGAAGTCAGCTCTAAGGGGAGCGCTAGCGAAAGCACGTGCCGGTTTTGCGCGTGGCTAGAAGGGCAGATCCTGGTGAAGACATATCTCAAGGCCACATGTCACGTACTGCATAACATATATGTAGCACATGGTGACGCCTACAAGGTAGAGGCGTGGATACTCACTCCTCTCAGCGTCGATCGTGGCCACCGAGAATCGATACTGCTCTGTCCTCGCGCCTTCTGGCTTCCTCGAGCACATCGCAGCTTATTACAGAATTCAAGCGGAAGCACAACGATCGGATTACTGTGTTTCAACAGCGCGATCGGATGTGAGCAGGGAGGACTTGTAACAATTCATGAGATCGTGTTTCGAGACTAGTCTTCGACGGGCACTGACCAACCGTTCACGAGCATGATTCGCTGCTGCAAATGGCGATATATCTGTTGCACTGCTGCTTCCATCTCTTTGAGAATTTCGACATCCCAAGTCGCCAAAAGCACATGTCAGTCTAGGGCCCGAGTCGTGACAATGACAACTCATATACTGGTCCTGTTCCCACTCAGAGACCCCTCCTGATTGCCTCGCCACCAACAGATCCTTCTCCAGGCGCGGGCACGGCCTCCACCATAAGCCTAAGCGCCTAACAAGTCTGCGCCCTCTTGAATTTCAGACTCATCTCGGACACAGGTGTGGTTGCCCGTCAGCATTAAAGCAAGCTTGTCCAACCCGAATCATCTCTCTAGCCTCCTCGGAGGTGCATTGGCTTGCCCGAACGGCGTCATTGCACCCGGAGTGGTTGTTCTCTTCATGCGACGCCAACGACGGGCGAGCGGGGCGCGTGCTCGGATGAAGCAGCGTGAGGTTGGCATGCTTGAGGGTATCGGTGTCGCTGAAGAATTAGTGCGTTGATGACAGGTGAGCTACTGGGGTCAGGACTTATGCTTTCTACGTCTCAAGCGTCGTTCCTTTTAGGTTGGAGAATGGGAGATAGCCAACAAGAAGGGATTTGTCGTGCTGGACCGCTGCAAAACAGAGCGGCGTTCTGCGAAAAGAGCAGGGCATAATAAGTCGCGGAGTGTTGTTTCTATGCGGCCTTTCAGTTGCCAGCCCCAATGACACTCCCTTCACGTGTAAGTCCATGGGCGGGGCGGGCTACATGAGTATCAGCATGACAGTTGATCCGGATGGCTGCTGTCCCGATTCTGGCTTGACCTTAGACCTTAGGCTGTTGACCAGATCTCCGACACAGTTGTCTGAAAATGGCGCCGTCGAGGCACAGATCATCTCAGTGCTCGATGGTGTCTTCCAAGATCTCTAGGTTAGCGAGATGCAGGATTTTGATACTGGACACGAGGCCTTCTTGGTGAGCACGCAGCAGGTGAGAGAGCTTTGTCTCACTCACTTGCAGAGCGCCGCCAAGCATGCTGCCTGACCATTAACGAACGGTAGCGGTTCCTGCATCACATTCTCCAGTGGTACATGGCTACTTGACAAGGGCATAGTTACATATCTTGCAATAGCCAATGCCTTCCTTTTGAGATTATCCTTCGAGCTCGAATGCTTCTATGCAATGGGTCTTGCCCAAGATTTCACGCGCGTTGTTGAGCTCTCCAGCATGGATTATCATGCTGGAGTTCGGTAGCCAGAGGTGCCTCTTCGTGGGAGCTGTTTGTTGGACAAATCATAATGTCAGTTCAATGAGACCAAGCATCTTACGAACCTGACAGAACAACCTTGCAACCAGTGAGTGTCTTAGGGTTGCGGAAACTCTCCTGACGATCTAAGAGAAGCAAGTATGGGATTTGCCCAAAAGTGCAGTGCTATGGGCAGAGCCTTAATGTATGGAGGCTCTCGCACTAAGGACAAACGACTTGGAACAGCTTGGTGGTTGCCAGTGTGCTGGTCATCATCAAAGCATGGTCGATGCAATGACCGATGTCACAACATGCCGTTGATCGCTAGAAGGCCGAACGTGTCAACCTCGATCTTGACCTTGCAGAGCGCGACAGATGGCAACGTAGCAAAGCAGATAAGATGCAATGCCGGAAAGCTTTTGCGTGCTTAATCGAGGTCTTGCTGTGGACATTGCGGCCGCGTGGGAAGAACATATTGTAAATCTTGACAGCTTGATCGGGCGAGTCAGCATGTTGAATCGATGTATGGAAAACAGAGGAGTGATGGGATGGAGAGAAGCCGTCGCCGAAAGTCGTGTGTATCGCGCGTTCCCATCGCGTTCGGCAGATCAGCTCTAGCGTCAAACTTATCGGTCACGTGTGGGCTGATCCTTCCCCAATACGACCTTCGAGGTCAGGCTCGCGTCTTCAACATAGACAATAACACCTCACATACCTGTGGTTGGCAATCACATACCGCTCTGTCGCGAACACGCTCTCCGACTCACTAGTCTGCTACTACCCGCGAAAGCAGCTCGAGCAGAGTCGAAAATCGGCTTTTCAAGTCCACACAATACCACCAGCAAGATGAAGCACTACCTATACCCTGGCGTTGATATTCGCCTGCGAGTTGATGGCATAGATCTGGCTGAGTACGATATCGAAGAGGAAGACGAGGGAGATATCAACACAGTAACGAAGTATGTTGAGGCTCAATCGGGCGCGAATTTTGCTGTACACTTCTCAGCTACACCCATGAGCGCGCAGCATCCGTCGGATGTGGTATCTTGCCTCGTGTTCCTCGATGGCAAAAAGGTAGTTAATAGAGTCTATACGATAGACACACGGGAAACGCGCCGTACAGGTGTCTATACCCATAACATTGAAGGACTCGAGATCAACACGGCATATGGCACGACTCTCGAAAGGTTCGCCTTTGCTGAATTGCACACAAGTATGCCGTGTGCGTTACGTTCATCATATCAGTACTGATATACTACAGCTGATGCGCCGGCAACCGCCGCGAAGCCCAAGCAGGATGACTTCAAGAAGTTAGGTAACGTCACAATCGAGTGTCGGTGGGCACGAAAAGTTGGCGACAGTTATCACCATCAGGGTCAAGCTAGCAGCTACAGATCTGCGTTCGTATGTGGCGTGCCGGAGAAGTGCCTGAAAGGTCGAGCAATCTCAAGTCACGCAACGTGAGACCACCTAGCAGAATGAATTCTGACGGTTATGCACTAACAACAGACAGTCTTCAAGCACCAGAATATCGAGCTGGACCACCACTGTCCTCGGTTACACTCGATTACCCCTATGGCAAGAAGCCGTTCGCAGTGTTCAATTTCAGATATCGCTCGCGCCGTAGGTATAGTCTCCTGGCCCATCGATGCCAGTGCTGACTACATCCCAGGAGATCTGCAGATCGAAGGTGTCATCCCGCGCAGTCCGTCTCCAGTCCCTCTCGAAAAACGTGATCCGGATGACCTCTCACCTGCCGAGATGCGCGAGCTCTTGCGTAGAATGCGAGAGCGTGAAGCATCACAGGCACGAGTCAAGAGAGAAAAGCGAAACCGCTCAGCGACTGTTGATGGAGAGGATGACGGCGAGGTTGAGGTGGTTGCAGTCTCATCGAAACGCCGCCGCGCCTCGGACCACGACTCGGGAATCGAGGTCGTTGACTTGACGGACTATTGATCTGCCACACGACACATGGTGTAACGACATGGCGTTTTCTGTTGCTTTCGAAGAGATACCCAGTTTTCCATGTATACTTAGCGGGGACGGGATGGGGCACATGTCATGCAGCTACAACTCGATGAAGGGGCTGGATGAATGATTGAATGACTGGACAGTTCACCGGTGTTTGCAGTGTCTGCATAATTTTAGCATGACATGCAACGTACTATTAGCGTGTTCATTTCGTACTGCATTGAGCCCTGCATACCAAGCATGTGCAAGCGAGCTAGATTTCTCGATGATACGTCACCATCATCCAACTCCTTGCGCCTCCTTCAAAGTTCATGCTTGCGTACCAACGCGCTCCTCCGGTTCCACGTCTACCATGAACTTCTTTGAAACTGCTATCGTCTACTTTGACGAGTGCAGCACGACTGCTGTGCGACCTCTCAAGCGGCCCTAAACAGCATAATTGTCTGTTGTAGCGAGGAATAGCATTCCAGCTTGCAGAAGCTGAGTGGAGTGCGACTCGTCCGTCGATCCTCCACTTATCATCGCCTAGAGCTCGGCACATTGCGATAACGACATGAATACCGCATCGAGTACATCGATCCAGGCCGCGAATAGTCATCCCTACGAACAGGCTCGATATCCGCTCAATAGCGCACCGCTGGCTCCAGCTGGACGACCGACCAGCACCAACGTATCGCCAAAAGACGAGAAACGAGATCCTCGAGCTTCCAAGAAGTATAAACATACCTTTGCTATACATTCCGAAGGACGTGCCTCGCTGTATAGTAGTGATGCCACCACTGCACCTTCATCCCTTGGGTTCAGGAACTTGATGGGGCTAGTGATAGTCATTTCCAACTTGCGATTGATGATTGACAATTTCAAGAAGTATGGAATTCTCGTTACACTATCGGGCTCGCAGGTGTCATCTACGGACTGGAGATGGTTTTGGATACTCTATGCTTTAGAGCCATGCCATCTGTTCATTGCCTACTCGATTGAATTGGCTGCATCCAAATACGCAACGGCATTGGTAGCCAAGAAGAAGAAGAAAGATGATAGTAGTAATGGAGCAAGAGTCATGGAAGAAGAAAAACGGAAGAGCAAGTCATGGTTCTCAACCTGGAAGTTCATAGCATGGAGCCATGCCATGAACGCTACCTTGATGCTGGCATTCGCAACATACGTGGTATACTACAACCTTCATAATCCCGGACTCGGCGTAATAACAGAGCTCCACGCCGTGATCGTCTGGCTGAAAGTGTGCTCCTACGCCTTCACCAACCGCGATCTCCGCCACGCCTACCTTCGCCCCGACCCCGATGGAATCGAACAGCTTCCCGCCCTTTACAAAAGCTGTCCCTATCCTCAGAATATCAACTTTGCCAACCTCTGCTACTTTTGGTGGGCCCCTACCCTTGTCTACCAACCGATCTATCCCCGCTCTCCCAAGAGACGCTGGGACTTCATCGCCCGGCGCATAATCGAAACCTTCTTCTGCTGCGTTCTGATCTGGCTCACCTGCGCGCAATACGCTGTACCTCTTCTCCACAACTCCCTCGATCCTATCTCCAAACTTAATGGCCTGCACATTCTCGAGCGGGTCATGAAGCTCAGCACCATAAGCCTCTTCTGCTGGCTAGCGGGCTTCTTCGCGTTATTCCAATCTTTCCTCAACGCGCTGGCGGAGATCATGCGCTTCGGAGATAGGGAATTCTACGGAGACTGGTGGAACAGCACCGACGTTCGATCTTACTGGACGAGTTGGAACAAACCCGTGACGCACTTCATGAAAAGACACGTCTTTGCTCCAATGGTTGGGAGAGGAGTTCCTCCTATCGTGGCGCAGATTCTGACATTTGCATTCTCAGGCATCTTACATGAGGCTCTTATCGGTGTCCCAACGCACAACATTCTGGGCGTGGCATTCTGGGGGATGATTGGACAGATTCCGTTGATCATTGCGACGGATATGATCAAGAAGATGGGAGGGAACGGCCACCATGCGAATTTGGCAGGGAATATGTTATTCTGGATCAGCTTTTGCATTTTTGGGCAACCGTTAGCGGCATTACTCTACTTCTTTGCTTGGCATGCGAAGTATGGACAGGTTGGGGCGAGACCAGAGTGGCCTAACCTAGAGCTTTTCAATGTCACTGCGAAGATATAGTGTATCTTGTTTGGGCGAGCATTGGGTTCGAGGCTGCCCCTGTACTGTTGAGTATAGCAATACATCACAACGATTGTCTAGTCTGATAGGAAAAGCGAAGTGGTTGCGTGTCGACCGCGTCGAAGGATCAGATGTGCGTCGTCATGGTCAGGGATATGGTTGGCAGATCCTAACAACACTGACAGTTTGCCCATGATGCCGTTGTCAACCCCAACAACGACATAAAACGCTCCCGTGCACCATGATGATCCAAAACAGGCAGGAAGCGTAACTCGTAGGATACGTTGGGTGTCTTCAACGACGAACAGTGTCAACGGGGAGAGAGGCGGACTTGTTATATGCAGATATTGGGTAGATTGATATGTAGAGTTGAGCTCGTCCGATGGCGTCAGAGCAGACGGGAAAGTGGTGGGACTACTACTATGCCGCTCTGCATGTTCTGGTTTTGTCGAAGTCAAAAAGCGCATATGCACGTCACTCAAAAGTACCTCGTCTCGGCAAAATACCGTGCAGCTAGTTCTGCTTTCTTGTTCTGGGAGGCGCTGACAACACATGTGTAACGCAGAGCAAGAGAACTTGACGAACATAAGCTTCGGGGAAGGTGTTTCACAGTCAAGATTAGGCGCTGGGTCGGCTGTCCTGCTTTAGAACTACGTTTCAGAAGTCAGCGCTGGGCTCTTTGTCGAGAGCGCATGTTTCACGCGCATATCTGGTATCCATCTTCGAGCCCTCCGCGCATTGCGTCACAGCATATCTGCTGCACCCGGCGACCTACATCTCACGCAGGCGACATCGAGCAGCTCCACTACGCGCGCCGACTCCTGCTGGCCGTCGAATCGGCTCGCCACCGCCGGAGTGCCCGACCTCGTGCAGAAGAGTGACGACTGTACATAGGTGCTTCCCACGACGCGATCCACACATCGCGAAGGTCGACCTCAGACACACGGCGGCGTTGTACAGAGAGGCGGAGTGACCCTGGTGCAGAGGCGACATCGCGCAGAGGCTCTCCGTATCGGCGCATCACATCGCGCTACGATACGGATGAGCTGGTGGCCTTGACGAGCAGCGCGACCCGAACATGGCGCTCGCGACTGCTTCGAATGATAAGAAGAGGGTCAAGGTATATGAATTGAAGAACAACGACTGGTATGATCGCGGCACGGGATTTTGCGTAGGCAGCATCTGCAGCTCGCCTCAAGCCCTGCCCGAGCACCTCGATGCGCGCGTCATTGTCACCAGCGAGGAGGAGCCCACTCGGACGCTGCTCGAGACTCGCATAACCAAGGACGATGGCTACCAGAAGCAGCAGGAGACGCTCATCGTCTGGACCGAGAACGATGGCGTGGATATGGCTCTGTCATTCCAGGAGGCGGACGGATGCGCCCAGATATGGGAGTTTGTGAGCGAAATCCAGTCACGACTCGTGCCAGAAGATGGCATTTCAGACGACCTTGCCGACCCCACACACCAAATCACTCTTCCGGAACCTGCGCTGGGAAAGCTGGACGAGGTTGTGGAAGCTATCAGAGCTGCGTCAGGCTCGCCTGCAGGACGCGATGCCCTCGCCAAATTCGTCATGAGTCCAGAGCAGATGTACATCTTGCGAGTCGGCGCGCTCGTGGAACAAGCCGAGGAACAACAGTCTCAGCAGGAGCTGCATAGGTTATGCACTATCATGAAGCACCTCATCCTGCTGAATGACACCTCCATTATAGAGTTCGTGGTGACTGACCAAGCCATCATGGGCGTGGTCGGCGCCCTGGAGTATGATCCGGACTTTCCTTCACATCGCGCGAACCACAGACAGTACCTGGCCGATACCTCCAAATTTAAGGAAGTCGTGACGATCGAGCAACAGGACATCAAGAAGAAGATTCACTATACCTACCGGCTGCTGTATCTGAAGGATGTTGTTCTTGCGCGCATCCTCGATGATCCGACATTCTCGGTGCTCAACTCCCTCATCTTCTTTCATCAAGTTGACATTGTCAACCATATACAGTCTAACCAGCAGTTTCTCACTCAGCTGTACGCCATATTCGATGATGCCACTCAAGAGCCTCAGCGGAAAAAAGACGCAGTCTTGTTCATTCAGAACTGCTGTGCAGTGGCGAAGAACATTCAGGCGCAGTCACGAGCCCAGCTGTACCACAACTTCATCCACCACGGTTTGTTTGCAGTCATGTCTTTCGCATTGCGCAATCAAGATTCCGCCGTCCGTGTGGCAGGCACGGACATTCTCGTAGCACTGATCGATCACGATGCTCACCTCGTGCGGTCGCATATTTTCAAGTCAATCAGCGAAAAGACAGTTCCTCTCACAGATACTTTGATCGAGCTTTTGCTTATTGAGGTTGACTTGGGCGTGAAAAGCCAAATGGCCGATGCTCTCAAGATTCTCCTGGATCCATCTAGTAGTACGGCTGGAATGGAGGTCATGCACAGGACTGGCGGTGGTGAGATTGTTGCGAAGCGCGGAGCTGGCGACCACCACGGGCCTAGGATACCCCCACAAGTGCAAGCTTTCATTCAGAACTTCTATGATGAAGGGGCGAAACGACTGTTCCAGCCACTTAAGGATCTCGAAAAGCGGAGTTCCATGGTTGGTCTGAGTGTGCAAGAGACGACTTTGTACACACATCTTGTGGAAGTGCTGTGCTTCTTTGTTCGCCAGCACGCATATCAGAGCAAATTGTTCATCTTGTCTGAGAATCTTCATTCGAGGATAGCGCAATTGCTCAGATGTCCTCAGAAGTACATGAAGCTCATCGCACTTAAGTGGTTCCGAACATGCGTCGGGCTTCAGGACGAGTTTCACAATCGCCAACTCATTCAACACCGGCTCTTTGAGCCTATCATCGAAATTGTATACGAGACAATGCCGCGAGACAATTTGTTGAACAGCGTGTGCCTAGAAATGTTCGAGTACATCAAGCGCGAGGGTGTTAAGCAGCTTGTCTATCATCTGGCAGAAACATACCGTGATCGACTCATGAGCATTACATATGTCAACACTTTCCAGGGCATAGTGCATCGATATGAGGCCTTTCAACAACCATATCTGCCTGCACATCCGGAAGGCGACACCAGCTTTACGACAGAGCCCGATACACCCGAGATGCGAGGACGCATGATGCACGGTCGTCAACCGTTCAGCGGGCTTAAGGAGGATGCCGACGAAGAGGCTTACTTCAACAATGGCGATGATGAAGACGACGACATGCTAGATGAAGACGACGAGCTTTCACTGCCGACAGCGGCCATGTCACGAAGACCTAATGGCCACGGCTTCAGTTCCATGAAACCTTTGGTAGACTATCCTGATGACGACGAGGAGGATGAGATGGATCTCACAGCCAGTTCTCCAGACATCCAACAAGAACATAAGATCTCTTCCATTGAGGGCGAACGTGGGCGAGACCGATCACCAAAGGACATCACAGGACTGCAGCAAAGTCCGCCCGAACCGGTGGCGGTCAAGCGGAGACGAGAAGACGATGATGATGAAGATGAGCTTGGCAAGATGATGGGTGTTGGCGGTAAGCGGCGAAACAGTTCAGCATCCATCGGAAGTCAAAGTTCACTCGGAGCATCGCAGCTGAAACTGGAGAAGCTGGATGGTTCGAGCGAGTATGCATTTCAATCGACTCCGCGGAACAGCGTCAAGCAGGGAGATGGAGTTGATGTCAAGGAAGATGAACAACCTTTGCCCTTGGAGCAGGAGGAATCCCGCACGCCTACGCACGGGCATGTGCTGCGACGAAAGGGCAGTCTGAAAGTTAAAGGCGAAGGGCCGACGTACCCTGGGAGATATGCTATCAAGCCGTCGGTCAACATACCGGAGAAGCTTGATGACTCGGAGCATAGCAATGGCAACGGTAGTGGCTAGGAGAACGATTTGGACACCATGCTGTCCCCACCAAACCAACTCCCAGACTGAGAGACAGCCTACCCACGCCTCCAATGTCTCGTGCGAGCAGAAGTCAAGCTTCGAGCCGCGCGCGTCGCCAGCGAGCAGTCACCCGACGTCGCAAACGAAATCCTCCAGCTCACCAAAAGAAGTAGTCAATAACGTCACGATAGACGTCGCTCCATCTCGAGATGGGCGAAGCGCAAAGTGACAACACAACAAGGCCCTGCCGCGCCGGGAGCTCCTCCACGGTCCAGGGAAGACACAAAAAAGCATCTTACGTATCAGAGCTCCGCCTCGGGGTGTTGCGCAAAGGAGGCACTACGTAGATGTGTGATGTGTGTGTGTGGACATGATTTGATGCATTGGCATTATCCTGCCCACGATACGGCCGAACAAGCAACATTGTATGGATTGTATCATATAGCTTAACCAGAGGAGCTTCACGGAGCGCCCAGTCTCATGCAATGGACAAAAACGAATTCCTTATGACTGCCACGTGTCGTTCCAGTATGGTCCAATGTCCCCCACCCGCTAGTAATCCAATTCCACCTGCTTATTCTTATTCTTGATTTTCTTCTTCTTCTTCTTCTTCTTCATCATCTTCTGTCCACTATCCACTCCATCAGGGTCAACATACAGGCTTCCTGGCACGTCTTTCCCATGAGCCTGCGGTTTCTCACACCGCCTTTGCTTCAATAGTCTCTTTTCCTGGCCCGCGACACCTTGAGATTCATTTCTGCTTTGCTGTGACGTATCAACGCGGTCTCTGCTCTCCTGCTCGCCTGGAGGGGCTTGAGTAGTGGTCCTTCCCGCAGGCCGAGGCTACCTAGCCTTAGTGTAGCGACCTGCTCTTTGCTCCATCTTGAGCGCATCAGCTTGATCGGGTAAAGGTGCCCGTCTGCGCACGCTGCTGTTGCCGCCACCACCACCACCACCACCAACACCGCCAGAAGAGGACCCAGGTGGAGTCTGCTGAGCCATGCCGGGAAGACTAAGAGCTCCGGGAGGCATCGGTGGGAAGCCTGGTGGTGGTGCGAACCCGGGTGGCATGCCGGGAGGCGGGAATGGAAGAGCTTGACCTTGAGCGTGTTGACTGAACAGCGCTGCCAAGTCTGGCGCTATATTGCCTGGTGGAACGAAAGCAGCTTGTGATGGGAAGTTCTGAGGATTCTGTGCGGTGCCAAAGGCTGGTATCGGTGCTGGGACTGACGAGGCGGCGAGACCAGGTAAGCCAGACAGACCGGGGAGTCCGGGGAGGAAGCGGCCTTGTTGACTGCTCTGGTCTTCGATTGCGTCGGTATCGTCTTCAGCATCGGCTTCTTCTTCTTCGCGCGTGGATTTGCGATTGAAAGTCCCTTGCTTCTCGGCTTCCTCGGGGCCAAGGTGGTATTTGTCTTTGAGGTAGCTATCGTCACCTGGGCGTGGCCGGGTCCAGAAGCGGGTGGCTTTGTCGTTGGAGCCGGAAGCAAGAATGTGGCCCAACGGATGCCAATCCATGCTCCAGATGTTGTAGTCGTGGGCATGGTCGACTTTGTGGGCTGGCCAGATGGCTTGAGCGGTTGCTTCGGATGGGTTCTTGGAGTCATAGGGTGACAGGGTGGAGGGCATGTTGACGCCGGCACTCTTGTTGTTTTGCTCGTCTAGCAGGTAGTGGTACATTTCGCCGCTTTGACCGCCGGTGGTGAGCAGTGAAGAATGGAATGGATGCCAGACGAGTGAGCTGACATCCTTCTCGTGGCTCTTTAGCAAGAAGACGTCGCGCATCATGCGAATGTCAAAGACGCGCACGCTGTCACGGGCACATGATGCTAGCAGTACACCGTTCGTTGGCTCGAATCGAGTCATGTTCACAGTGTTTTTGTGGCCCATCAAATTCGTGAGGCAACGACCGTTTCGTGGATCCCACAGCTTGACAAGATGGTCCTTCGATCCAGAGACGACCAGGCCTTTGGTCGGATGCCAGTCGACGCTCCTCACATCCCACGTGTGGCCAGTCATCTGAGACTGTTCTGCGCCGGAGCCGAAGTCGAAGATCTTGACGGAGAGATCGTCGGACGCTGTAGCAAACTTGCTATCATTCGGTGCAAAGGACAGATCTCGCACACTGTCCTGGTGTGCCTGTACCTCCTGGATGTTGTTGAAGTTGGTTTGCCAGTACTTCACAAGACCCTCTTTGTCGGCAGAGATGAGGAACTCGTCGTTGTGTGTATACTCGACGGCCAAGATGGCAACATCGTGTGCTTGCATAATGGTCTCGAAGTTGAAGCCCGTGCCGTTCCAGAGCGTGAATTCGCCACTCGTCGAGCCGGTGAGCAGGCGCCGGCCTTCTGGAGTCCACTTGACGACGTTGACCGGGTGCCGCATCTTGTTGAACGCAGTGTGAAGATGCTTGGCGGGAATCGTGTCGATGGGTCTCTCCTTTCGCGCTACCGGTGGAAGCATGTTGGCGACATAGCTCGACATCGGTCGCTCGGCCTCAAAGCCTCCCGACCCGTGTCCCGGCGGTCTGCGGTCGCGAAGGTAGTGCACATATGTGGTTCCTATGTCTGTTGCATTGCCTGGAAACACGTGATCGTCAGCATTCCCGTGGCTGCTGGCCAGTTGGTGGTAGCACGTTTCGGGTTAGGCTTCGAGGCGCCTGCTCAATCCCGGGGCGACCTTTTGCGAGCAACGTGGCAAATGTGCGTTTGTATTCCGTAGTCTATCGATGGGCTATACAAACAAGGAGGTAGCCAGCACTTACGTCCTTTGCCCCTGCCGCGGGCCCGCGCATGTCCGTCGCGCTCGAAGCCGCCATGATCGCCCTGGAAGTCGCGCTCCATGGCGGCGCGTACTGCTGAGTACTACCCCTCAGGCCTCGCCCTCAAGTCGAGTTCCGTGGCTGGAGACTTCTTTCTCCCGGATACAATATTGAGATGGGTGAGATCGTGCTCGGCTCGCCCGCTCCGGGAGGCCAAAGAATGTCGCTTCGATGAGGGCCGAGCCGCGGATGATCTGCGTTAGTTGGATCGCAGGCGTCAGGCAGGAGCTGTATGGTCGATGGCCAGGGGCGATGGAGTGTCGCAAGAAAGAAGAAGTCGCGATGGGGAGGTTCTCGAGAGCCAAGCGGCGGTCGGCGAGGGAAGCTTGCATTAGGGCAAACTCTATCTAAGCGAATCGTGGCTGTGCCTTCCTCCAGCCACAGACCTGACGTAGCATCTCATCTCTCTCTTGCCAAGCAGAATGCCAATCTGCCAAGTGAGCTCGTCCCTGTTTCATGACGGTGGCAGGCGCGTTTCGACAGTGGCTGAATGCATGCATGTCACTGCTTGGACAGCAGGTAAAGCAACGTTTCCCAAGACAAACAAACAACACTATATATAATGCGAACCTCAACCTTTCATTCTCCTGAGCTCGCACCACTCGCCACAGCACAGCACCGCAGCCCTCACAGCACGAGTCGATCTTACCAAGCAGCACCTACTGAGAGCACTTCCCGACCAAGATCAGACCCGCACAATGCCTTTCATCGGACCGCGATGGACCAAGGTACGCTCATGCTCGATGCTCCAGACACGCGCCCCCCCCGGAACAAGACGATCACTAACCATAGCAGAACTTCGGCGGCAAGCACGCTGGCGGCGGTGTTACAGTTGATCAGCACGGCATTAGGCGCAACCCATTCCGCTTCCGATGCTGCGGCTTGAACTGCTTCAGATGAGCAACCAGCGGGAACGACGGACATACAGCACGATATCCGAGCATTTGAGACGATACCAGGAAAGTGGCTGGAGCGATCACTGCCGGCAGGTCGGATGTGAGCGTGGAAAAGATGGCAGAAAGTACCGGCATCGCGACCATTGGCGTAATGTTTTAGCGTGGGGCACGGCGTTCGGCGCGAGGGTCACTCAATTAGAGTCAAAGATTTCATGCTTGGGCACTGATTTCGGGCTATCAGAAGCACACCATGTCCGAACATGTGTATCGACGACTGCAGAACACCGCGCAAGCATACATCGATTCTCACAATCAATGTTGCGCACAAAGACATCTCACGCTTCTCTCCTTAGCTCTCATACCCGATTGCAAGCGATAGTTCGCACCTCGGGCAACAATTGCGAGAATAGCATCAAGGACATCACCATCGATGAACGAAAGCGCAAAACAGTCTGCCGCAGATTCTATCCTGTTATGACGAAGCAGGGAGTAGTATACGACTTTGAGCAGTCGCATGCGCTGTTGATGACCGAGGACTGTTCAAATGTCTGAAATATAACAACATATCAATACGTGAGTGAGGCGATTACTGAGTCTGTTTGGATTCACTTGGAATCTCTGGCGGTATTGTTACACACAGCTTGTTCGTGGCACTGCTGACCTGCATGGCCTATAGGTAGACATGTTACTTCCGAAGCAATTCATGGATCAGAACAAGCAGGCTGCGAAGGTGTGCACAACACCTGAAGTCTTAATCTATAGCGCCAGACACGATCGATTTTCGTACTGATACGGCTTTTCCTGAAAGAAAGCAGAGCGAGCAGATGTCGCGTTCGAGGAAGCTCACGTACCGGATCAGAAGTCGAGTACCACATATTGATGAAGGACATATTGTAGGGCAAGGCACGTCTTGTTACATGTCACGAAACAAGCTACCACCTACAACAACGTATTCCGGAGCAGCCTTTCGCTCCGCAAACTTCTCCACATGTTGATATACATGTAGCTTACAAACACCGCGCTGGACAAGTATGGTACAATCCCGGCAATCAGATTCGTAATCGTGTCTCATTCCACATAAAGCAGCTCCGAATACGGAGCCTAGCAGCACGCCTGTTACACGCTTGCTTTACCGACGTTTTGAATCTCGTTATCTCAAGTACTTGCGTGGCTCGTGCAACATGAAACGATGGCGACATTCAAGTCAGCATTGGGTGATCGTGTCGTGCTTGCACCTCTCCATCGGGACTATATAAGTTACCTGTGTATCACGTTTCGCTTACCGCAATTTGCAGACGACAACGAATCAAACACTGAGCAACCACACCACTAACAATGGCGCCTGCAGCTGTCTCCCCAGAGCGACCTTCAATCATAGCCCAAATCAGTAACGGCTCGAAAAAGTTGACTACTACAACATCACTACCACAAGCGCCACTGGTCTCGTCAGGATCATTGGATGCATACGAGAAGTTCGACTCTACCAACGTGATTGGCACCGAGTTCCCAGCCTTGCAGCTGAGCGACATCATCAACGACGACCAGAAAATTAGAGATTTGGCCATATTAGGTTAGTTGGGCGGAACCCCCCCCCCCGGTAGTGCATGCTCTGATATCTCCTTAGTGTCTCAGCGTGGTGTTGTTTTCTTTAGAAACCAGGATCTCACCATCCAAGATCAGAAGGTACTCGGCCAGAAACTAGGCGAGCTCACGGGCAAGCCATCAGCTTCAGGCTTACACAAACATGCTCTGTACAACTCCAAACGCGGTCTCAAGATCGATGAGCACGGCAAGGTCGATGATGAAATCTCCATCATATCGTCTGAGCAGAATCGCCGATATGACGAGGAACGCTATAAGGCTGCATCGTCCCTCATAGCCAGTCAAGGCTGGCACGCCGACATCTCTTTCGAGCCAGTACCATCCGACTATGCTATCCTTAAAATCATTCAGACTCCACAAGATGCTGGTGGTGACACTCTTTGGGCTTCGGGTTACGAAGCCTATGATCGCCTTTCACCTGCATTCAAGGCCCTGGCCGAAAGTCTCACGGCTACTCATCACACCGAAGAGTTCTTGAAGTCCGCACGGAAGCACAACCTGGAGCTCTTCGCTGACGAGCGCGGTGCGCCGGAGAATGTTGGCCTTGACTTCACAGCAAGTCATCCAGTCATTCGCACGAACCCAGTAACTGGTTGGAAGAGCCTCTTCGGTGCCGCAGGCCAGGTCCACCAAGGCTGGATCGATGGTGTCACTCCTCGTGAGAGCGAGATCCTCAAGGACTACTTCCTGCAGGTCATCGCGAACAATCACGATCTTCAGGTGCGCTTCCGATGGAACCAGAACGACCTGGCTATCTGGGACAACCGCAGCACGTTCCATACTGCTACCAAGTAAGTCTATGCCAGGGAGTGTAACATGTGCATTACTAATATCTTCTTCAGCGACTACTATGGCAGCCGACAAGGCAATCGCGTCGTTTCCCTTGGCGAGAAACCATACTACGACCCGAATTCTCTCTCGCGGCGTGAGGCATTGTCGGGTGTGACCAAGACGCGTCAGCTGCTTGATGGTTAGCAGGGTGCTGCACTGTACTATTGTACGGCATATTGAGCCCTTGGCGCCCAATGAAACTTTCGCGTGAGCGAAGGGTACTCTGGAAGCTCACCGAACATGCTCGATACGATCATGCACTTTGCGGCGAGTTCTACTGTCAGCGGGCTGAAGCAGGTGCCTTCTTGATGATTAATGATTAATATGCGATACTCCGCGGGTAACGGCACATGAATTGCGCCCCCTCTGCTCTTACTATAGCAGGTCGAGGCTTTACACATCTGCTCACAATTCGTTTTCAAACGTCACAATGCAGATCAAGGCGGGTATGCCTCTCCGATCTACTTCTTATTCACCCACTGACTGTTCCACTCCGCACCGCTCCGCTTGAACAACTGTGTGACGGGACATCTCCTCTCAACCTCGCTTGTATACTTGTCGAACTTCGCCTGATCTACACGCCATTAGCTTCGGGATACCAACGGGGTCTCCACAGCCGGCTCTAACATACCAGCATCGGTCGCCACCTCGACTTCCAACCTGATGCTACTCCAATTGGCATTTCCCTCCTTTCCCTCAACGAGCACAGCTGGATCTAGCTGACCAGTCACATTGACATTCCAGTCCTTCAGAGTGATCCCGTGGTCTTTGGCGACTATGGCACCGGTGACTTGCGTGCAGGAGGAGAGAGCTGTGAGGTTGAAGTGTAACGGAGAAGGGTGCTCGTTCTTGCCGCCGAAAGCCGGGTAGGCATCGGTATTGATTGTATGCGGCGTGTCCTTGACGGCGATGTTCTGAGCTACGCCTGTACCTTGGCCAGAGACTACGAAGGGAATTGTTGCGGACCTGGGCGCGGTGCTGCTGAAGGCACGCATGCCGGTGGCGATGATCCTGCTCGACAGGCTTCGCGGCGCATACATCTTGAGCTACGAATTGTTTGGGGTGAGAAGCATCATATTACCTGCGTCCTACCTGTGTCCGCCATATCTACTCGGGCCAGCGGCGTGCTCCAGATGCCTTGCTCACAAGAGGAGGAGTCGATGGTGCAATCATAAGGTTTCGGGCAAACTTCGCATAGACTTCACGTGGCTCCCTGGAGGCATGCATATCCTTTGGCGCACTACCATAGGAGACCCGGAAACCGGTCGAGCAGTGCAAGGACGAATGCGCATATCGAGATGACGAGAATAATAATGTGAAGAGGTCAACCAGGCGCAAACAGGGGGGAAAGTGCGGTTGTCCTCAGCGCGGAATCACTCCCTGATTGACCACTCGAACTCCGTCGATCCTTCCGTTTCTCCCGGACAACAGCGTCGTGTTGCTTTCTTTCATTGCCAGTCTTGTCCATACATATCGGCAATATCCCACAATAAACATCGCAGATGCAACACCAACCTACCTCCTTTCCCGAATGAGGCACGATGCCAATGAATGCTGCTTCCATTCTTCCCACCTTCGACTCCACCAATGGCGCTATAACCAAGTTGGTAATAGGGCGACATTTGTGCCCGTCGAAGCATGATTGAATGCTTTGACACCTTTCTGGAGGAAATATGCATGGCCTCGTATACATTTCTGGTGCAAGATTTCGCCTGCGCGGCATTATTGCTTGTGTCGGGTGTTCCTAAGGAGGAAACTACAACATTGTCGGTTCTCAACAGCACATGTTTGCCACATACCGCCAAGCCCTATGGCGTATCAATCTTCTTGCTCCTCGGACCACTACGAAGAAGAGTCGGTGTGCTGTTGGAACGCTCGCCTGGAGTAAAGATCGACACAAGCCCGCGGCTTGAGAGTGCCTCGAAACTTTGAATGTCCCTGTTTGAGCTGCGCGATATACCTTCCTGTCTGTGATTGATGTAACGACACTCGTCAAGGTAGTGACACCACGATCTCGCCTGGCTTGTGATAGTTGCAAGGTGAAACGTCGTGAAGCGGATAGATATTTGATGAGAGCCGCGAAGCTAGTGCCGGGCTTGGTCGGAACGGTTGCGCATATTTACGCGAGACATGTGCGCGCTAAGCCTTTGTCCTCCACCACCAAGCTATGGCGAGACCAGGAACGACGATGATCGAAGTTACCTTCAGCACGTTGAATCCAATTCTCCTCAACATTAGTGAGGCGAGCTCTTTGAACGCCTGCGCGTTCGCCTGCTTGTCATTCACATGAGGGAAGGGCACGTTCGGCACCGCTTTCCCCAAGAATTCGCACAGTGGCTCCCATCCATCACTCAAGCGAAACTCCAGGATTCTACCCTCGGCCGCAAGAGATCTGACGTGAGCATAGTGCATTCTGTACATCTCCTTCGATCTCGCTCTAGCCGCCGCTGGGACAAGCGTGCCCCCACACTGCATTTTGCTACCGGCAGTGCCAATTGCCACGATGCGGCCACCCCAAGACGCGTCCAATTTGGACAGCAGTGGTAACACTGGATTCAATGCATCTTCCAAGAAGTCGGACCAAGAACGATACCACGAATCGATATCTCTTTCGACAAGCACAATCTTTGCGTTGGGGTAGTATTCCATGAGCTCGGCCGCGAAGAGATGGCAGGGCATATCCGTAACCGCTCCACAATGGCCCAACAGTCCATCGAATGCTTCCTTCGTTACAGTCCCTTTGCCCTCAAACTTGGCATTCATCAGTTCGAGCCATAAATTGCATTCCAGAGTGTTATCCCAGAAGCTTGAGAAGTGATAAGGATTCGGGTATCCCAAGATCTCCAGTGCTTCTCGCATTGATAGTGTTCCCGTACGAGAGTAGCCAAGCGAGAGAACTTCCATGGGCACGACTCTTCTGAATTTTCGCCTGTCAATATTCTGGTCCGGGTTATGCATGCGGGCGTAGTTGCCTATGCGTGCAAAGTCCGCCTGCGTTGCCATTGCTGAGAACAAGATGGTTTACGACGACCAAGGAGCCACGAGAGCTGTTATCTATCGTCTGGGAACAAGCATGGCCAACATGTAGCAGTATTCAGTCTAACAGATGCCACTTTGCGCCTTTTAAAGCGTTCTATCGAGGGCTGGTTAGAATGTGTCAGCTACGTATTCAGCTTGTAGGAGCCGAGGAAGCGAAGCCACACAGCCGGCGTCGAAGGGGTTTCTTAATCCCCGCTCGTTTGTATCTTCGGTCCCGCACTCAAGCGATGAGGAAGAATCTTGGAATATCGTGCGAAGTCGAGAGGATGCGTTGTAACGATTAATTGGTCGAGTTTAGATTCTGAGAACGCCAAGACGACTGGGTCCATTGCATCACAAATATCTTCGCGTCTTAGGGGGCACTTTACTCTTTTGTCCTTCTTCGACTTCTCTGAACAAGCAGTGCAAGTCCACGACATGGCTTCGGAGTATACGAAGGCTTGCTGGACGCAGTGACACGACGTCACAAGCCATCCATTGCGGATCTACATACTGTAGACATGAAGGTAAGTTCAGGCTAACTGTACGCAGCTAATCATTTCAGCCACCGCCATGCACGTGTTGATCATCGCAAAACTCGCTCGTCAATTGGCGCGGCATCTCTTGGTTGTGGACGTCGCGTCAGCCGCAATGGGGATTATGTCGAAGACGCTGCGACTACACCATCAGTGCGGCATGATCTGCACAAGCCGAAATGTTGGAACAGCAGCCCATCGGGCAGACCTCGAACTACACGCCGAAGAAGCTGATTGTATGTTGTGATGGAACGTGGAGAAACAGCGACAGCGGTATCCTCAAAGGCACTTTGTTCGCGTGGTTCTGGCGTGGCCAGGAACAAGTCGCGACGAACGTCACGAGAATATCTCGCGCCATTGCAAACATAGACCGTGAAGGCCGACAGCAGATAGTCTGCTACCAAGCTGGAGTTGGCAGTGAAGGCAACCTACTGGAACGCGTTGTGGGAGGCGCATTGGGTGTAGGACTGGCAGCGAATATTCGAGAGGCGTACTCATTTCTCGCTAAAAATTATGTTACTGGAGATGAGATCTACCTCATTGGCTTCTCAAGAGGAGCATTCACAGCGCGATCGATAGGTGGCCTCATCAGTGATTTCGGAGTCTTAACGACTGATGGAATGGATTACCTCGTGGATATCTTCGAAGACTGGGAACACGCCGGATCGGAGGGCTACAAGACATTACTTTCGAAAGACAACTCGAAATTCTCGGTCAAGGCAGGTGTTGCAGACCCAAAGAAGTATGTCGCGGACTACCGTGCTGGACTGGTTCAGCTGAAATATACGCGAAACGAGGTCGTTCCAATCAAAGCTATAGGTGTTTGGGAGACGGTGGGCTCTTTGGGCATTCCCGTAAATCCTCTCCTGCAACGTCTGGGATTCCCAATGGTCCTTCGCGAGTATCGATTCTACAACACAGATTTGGGCGGCAATGTCGAAAATGCCTTTCAAGCGCTTGCTCTAGACGAAGCTCGCGGCGCATATAGACCGGTCGTCTGGCAGAAGTTGCCAGGCAACGATGCCAATCTCAAACAGACATGGTTCCCGGGGTCACATACCAATGTCGGAGGCGGTTATCCTGATGCCGGTATGAGCAATATCACTCTGGCATGGATGATGTCGAACCTAAGTCCGTTCCTATCCTTCAACCCAGAGTATATCGAGAAGCAACACGAGAAGAACCAGCAATATCTGCAGCAAGAGAAAGTACCCAAGACAGGCCTACAATGGGCCGCAAGCCAACTGAAGAACACATCAAAAGGACTTCGAGCACTACTCGGAATTGTATGGCGATCACCCGGACGCTACCACGTCTTGAACAAGAAGACGTTGACTGTGCGCCACGAAGAACCTTTGCAGAATACTAATGAGCACATTCATGTATCAGCAAGGTCACGTGAAGTGACGGGCGGGCTTGACGAGAAGAATAAAATGGTGGCATACAAGCCAAAGGCGCTGAAGAAGGGAAATTACGAGCTGATTGAGGCTGCAGCTGAGCCTGGGAAGGCTAGTTGGCGGTATGTTGGTAACGAGAAACCCTTCACTGGCAAGGTGTTGCCTGAAGACGAGCTCGGAGTGTATGAGCGGGAGATATTCCAAAACTACGTGACGGGAGGGACTGTCTGATAGATGTCTCCGAGCGTGCCTCTGTTATGAGGTCTTATTCAGGTGCCTCTTGTCGGTCTAGTGATCAAGGAGGTCAACAAGCGCATCACGTGTCTCGGCATTCCCGCTGATACAGTATGTAGCGCAATCGTCATCAGACATCCGTACAGATCAGCTAATCGGAGATCTTACCGAAGCAAGCGAGCGGACTGATGTCTCCCCGTCTTGCGGCCAGCCGGTTTTTGATTAGCTAAACTTGCTGACAGGAACTGATAGTTGCTGACTCAACATTGCTATGGCTGCCAGATATAGGACTCTCCAACCGCTTCGCATCAGTCCGCACAAACATCCAACTCCCCATAGCCACAAAACATGTCGTCCACTACACAAAACGTCCTCGAGTCTGCCCCCCCCGCGCCAACGTATATCCTGAACCTGGGCCTCAACCTCCCCGTAACCTCGACCTTCGCCTTCCCCCTCGCTGGCTACTACACCTTTCTCCAAGCCCGCGTGATATCCAACCGCATCCGCGCCAAATCCTCCATCCAACCAAACACCGACGACGCCCTCTTCGCCGTCTACCGCGCTCAAGCAAACTTTGCTGAGAATGTTCCGCTGGCGCTTGTGATCGCGGGGTTGGTCGAAGCCAATGGAGGGAGTAAGAGAGTCCTGACTGCGGCATTGACGACGTTGGTTTTGTGCCGTGTGGCGCATGCGGAGACGATTTCGAATGTTAGAAAGAACTCGGCGGGAAATGGGAGGGTGTTTGGGTTTGTCGGGACGGCAGGCATCACCGTTGGGTTGGCTGGGTATGGCTTGTGGTTAGTGAGAGCATATTGGGGGCTGGTGTGAGGGAGAAAGTGAGGGCAGTAAGTACTACGTAAGAGATCTTGCGTCTGAAGAATGTTGGAAGAGATCTACCAGGTGGCATCGTGGGATCATGGCTGGAATGATCGTTTGGGAGGCTATGGTGCTCCTGCCTGGCAGCCTGCAGGCCTGCGTTGAGGCAGTGACTGGCTTAAGAAGAAGTCGTGTGTCTGCTCCTGCAGTTAACAATTTCACTCCACCGATAGTCACAGACGGACATCGACATGCGTATCCTAATGATCAAGATGGGACATACAGCACACGATATCATCAGCCGGCTGATCACTGGGAAATGCCTCCCGCTATATATCTATATATTTGCCGATGCCTGGTTGAGCAAGGCCGGAAGCAGTTACTTGATATCGAGAACGATAATTGTTGATGTCACGTTGATGTCTCCATGATGCGTTGCAACCACTCGCCGATGCCCGTTGCGCACGAATACACATGCTTCTCATATCTTCGCAACCACGCGATTACAACAATCAGACAGCTCTGTCAAAGCAGCAACTTACTCCGGACAGTCTTTCGCGGAGGATGAACGCTGTATCAAGGCATTAAAATTGACCTCGCATACCAGGACCTGACAAAGAGGAAAAGGCTTCGGTGGTATCATAGCATTTCTTTTCCCTGTTTTTTCGGCCACTTCGTCTCTTGTGGCTCGAGCGGATGTAGGAAGTGCTCCGCGCCATTAGTGCAGATGCTATGCTTGCCTTCTCGACCTTATGAACTCTGCAATTTGACCTCCGATGTCTAGTGAGCAAAGCAGAAATGGTGTGAAGGCGAGTCATAAATCTCAAAGGATGCGGAACTAGGGGTTAGCTGCCAGACAGAGATTGATGAGGTACGTAAACCGATAACGAATACACACTTTTGTTGCATAGACATGAGCGAAGAGACTCATCATGCCTTCACGACATCGAAACCTTTGAGCTGTGGCAGGACGCCCCTGATCTCTTGATGGTAGCTGTACTCGCCACCAGGGTAGTTCGTCTGTTCGAAAGCCTTCTTAGGGTCACTGCCTCCCATATATCTACGGAAAAGCGTTAGCATGAGGTACAAGAAGCCAAGATGGTTCTGCGACTCACGTGCTCTTGGTGGTGGGGAACAGCGATGCATCGCTGAGCTCGTTCACTTTGCGCTTCCATTCTTTTCCGGCTTCGTCCGTCGGATTGATGTACTTGATGCCTTCACGTTGGCACTGCTT
This sequence comes from Exutisphaerella laricina CBS 326.52, assembly GCA_000504385.2. Lineage (NCBI taxonomy): Eukaryota > Fungi > Ascomycota > Dothideomycetes > Mycosphaerellales > Mycosphaerellaceae > Exutisphaerella > Exutisphaerella laricina. Next base: position 15,783 of record AWYE02000944.1, on the reverse strand, counting down.
GATAACATCGGTGATCCAGCGTCCTTGGATCTCAATCGAGGTAGGGCCATTAGAGAGAAGTGTAGGACCTTGAGGACCATACAAATGAAACATGTTGGCTATCCTGATGTCAGCATATGCGTTTCGCCACAGATCGCTGTCCACTTACGATAACCGGGCACCGTGGTCCCGAGGTAGGTGATAGCAGCCTACGAACAAGGTCAAAACTGGTCTCCTGATATTCTTGACAAGCTTGAGCTACCTTCTTCCATTGCTCATCGAGCGTCTCACCATTGAGAGCGGTCAGACCCATTGCTGTCATGCCACCGGTGACGACATCAAAGCCTGTGGCGATGCAGATGACATCGAAGTCATGTTGAGTGCCGTCTCGGAGCTTGATGCCGTTCTCGTTGAACTCCTCGATTGGATTCTTCTTGGTATCGACCACGTCCACGTTTGGCCGGTTGAACTGCTCGAAATATCCATGCTCTAGGCAAGGTCGTTTGACACCCTAGAGAAGATGAAGTATGTTAGCGTCGATGTCTCACATATCCAAGAAGGCTGCAACAGGTGAGCTGTACCCAAGGATGCGGTGGATCCTCTGGGATGAGAATATCGCGTTTCCGAGCATCCTGGATTCTTGTAGCTGGGTCGAGATGTCAGCATTCATCGTACGCAGATCTCCGATGCGGACCTGACAGTCCGTACCTTGCTTCTTTTGCCAAAAGTCGTACACGACTCTGTTCGCCTGAGGATTGTGAAGATAGTCCTTGTAATTGCCAAGCCAATAGCGGAAGCCGCCCTCAGCCCAGAGCTTCTCGAAAAAAGCTTCCCGCTCCTCAGGTGAGTCTTCGAAAGTGCCCTTCTCTGAGAAAGTATACAGGAAGCCGCCAAAGCACTTCTCGCGGAGCTGGAAGAGTTCAGGGTACCATCTCTTGCCTTCCGTCTATAAGGTTGATGTATGTTAGCAATGCTGCCTCGGCGGTCTCGAGAGGTCATTGAAATGTGAGCTTTACCTGTTCTTCGACAGAGAGATTCCTCAGGCGCATTGGCACGGTCAGGTTTGGAGTTCGCTGGAAGACCTTCAGATGGCCAGCTGTGGGACCCCATGCCTAGACGAAGACAAATTCAATCAGCCACGATCTTTTCAGAAATTCAGTAGGTACTCGTGAAGCTCGTGCGAGCCTTACCTGCGTAATCTGGACTCCCGTGGCGCCAGTGCCAATGATAGCACACCTCTTGTTCTTCACATCAATCTCGTCATCCGGCCAGAAAGAAGAATGGGAGACAAAGCCTTTGAACTTCTCGATGCCGGGCCAATCTGGTACGTAACGTTTCGCAGCGAAGCCAGCTGCGATTACCAGATACTTACACTTGGCAGTGCGACCATCCGCAGTGCTGACAGTCCATTTGCCTGCTTGAGTATCGAATCTAGCGCCAACAACAACAGTTTCGAACGCAGTGCGACTGCTTATGTCCAAGACTCTGTCGCAGTGGTCGAAGTAGTGTCGGAGCTCTCGGTAGCTAGGATAATTATTTGGCCAGTTGTATCTGCGCATGTCAGTGCAAAGATAGATATTGATCGTCTAGCTGGTAAAGACCTACGTCTTCCAGGTCTCTGGGATCGATAATTGGTACTCTGGCACCTCAGAGTCGACCATGGCTCCAGCTATACTGTTTTCAGCCTGTCATCACAAAGCACCGCACTCAGGACTCACGGTAGCAGTTCCAGCGCCAAGTACCTGAGAAGGTGACCGGATTAGCCAACGTGTCCTTGCCATCTCAAGAAAGCTTCACTAGGTGAGCTATACCTCCATAGCCATTGCCCGCCTCAAACATGATGGGATTCAGACCGGCATTGCGCAGCGACCAGAAACTGGAATGGTGAAGTATGTTAGCAATCCTGTCTTAGATGTCTCCAGGGGGACTGCGATGGTTCCGCTTTACCAGAAAACGCCGCCGAATCCTCCGCCAACAACAAGAGCATCGATGTCCAGATTGTCGGCGTATGGGCCATCAGTGCGTCTTCGCTTGCCATACTCCCAAAGCTGAGTCTTCAGCTTCGGATTTGTAATGGCTCCTGGAGTACCCATCGCTGCTCGGTCTGATCGAGATGATGTGCTATTGTGATCGAAGAATATGTATGAGTAGTATCGACATGCGCCTTGTAGCCTCTTTTATGTGATTTCCTTCCTTTGGCCCATCGTGACACAGTGCCCTGTCTGTCCAAGTGCAGTGTTGCTCCTCTTCGAGGTGAGCACAGATGCGGACCCGCATGAGCATACTACGACCCGCTTCTGACGAACAGAGCAGATATACATCTGGATCAGCATAGTGGTGATATTCAGGAGCGCGCGCATTGAGAGCTTCCCCACACTTGCGCATGCACATCATGTGCAAAGTGCTCCCAATGACGACAAGCATACAGCTTGCCATTCTCCGCCTTGTGCGGAACCGCAAGAGTGCGGCCTGGGAAAGTTCAACGTACGACGAGTACGCACGTCGACCACCAGCCCTGAGTGGTCGACTTGTTCGGACCACTGCAATGTACCCTCGCAATTGTTATATCAGCAAATCTCGGGGTTGTTCTCAGGGTACGATCACCTGATCAGGTCACAGCACGAGGCTTCGAAGCGGATGGCCATATTATTTCTGAAGTCCATTGCTTACTCATAAAGAGCCATTGTGATACACACGGCATCTACACAATGTAGCCAATAGAGGAGAACCCTTTAGCCCACAGCAAGAGCGATGACTGGTCAAACACGCAGCACAGCGCATGACCGATCGTGCAGCATATTCTCAGGCACTGAGATGTGTGAAGCTAGCGATGAGCTGCACAATAAGTGAATGCTTCCATCTCCTCCGCCGTGAGGCGGTCCTTGATGATAAGTTGCTGGCATTGTCCGAGCATCAAACAGTAAGGGAAGACTGACCAGCGACATTTGGTCGTCGAAACACCGCCCTTTGCCCGGACTTTGTGGTATTGCTCCATGTCTAAGTTTCTTTGATTTCGCCGGCATCAATGCCAACGCTCCAGGTCAAGCTGACAGGCGCCTCTTTGAAATTTTTCTTTTCTAGATACTACGCGACAGTGTCTCCGGTGCATTTGTACCAGCCGGCTTCAGTCGTAACCGCGTGGTGAACAGCGGAGAACGATGTCGGAGCTGAAACGCGTGCAAAGCGCCCTCTTCATCAGGGCGTATTGCGTTGGCACAGTGGCAGACCCTGTAGACTGAATCGGAAGGCAATAGAGGCGGCGGTGGCGGTGGCGGCGGCGGTGACGTGAGCGGGACGGTATGGAATGAATGGCTGGCAATGTCAGGTGCGTGGTGTTGGCAGCATGATCGGGAGAGGGAACGAAGGTCGTGAAGTTCAATTCAAGTTGAGCTGCCGTGTTCAATCAATGTTCAGGCCCACTTTTCCATCCCCGCCGCCGAGGCCCTCACACTCTCAATTTCGAGTGAGCATGCCTCAGGCTGATTGATGACAGGCGTCAGGACTCAGCCTGGCCTCAGGCTGCAACACGGCGACCAGGTGCAGGGATTCCCCGCAAAATCATGCTGACAGTACAGTAGTGCAGAAGGGACTGTAGTGCCTGAGGCCTCTCATTACCTCCCTCCGAAAAGATACTTTGGTGCTTTCTCTTCTTCTAGAAGCATGATGACTCTGCCTCCAGCCGGACCACAGTGGTGTCATCCGTGATGACCGTCTGGACTCTCAAGCAATACCATGGACATTGGATCCCTCAACACCCACGTGACCCACTGCTGCTCTGCGGCGACAGATGTCAGCAACAACAACAACAGCATCAACAACGCCAATAATGTCAGCACGATCATCGAGCACGCTATCGACGATGAGTACAGGCAGCCTTTGATCCCTACACGGCGCCAGAATCGCAGCTGCGACAATTGCCGTTTGGGTAAGCGCAGATGCGACGTAGGGGTACGCCTCCGTGATCTGGACCACTTCACGCCTTGCACAAATTGCCGAAGATGGAAGAAGCAATGCACTGTCGATTGGATCAGGATGCGTAAGCACGCACTGGCGTCAACTGTTCATGGTCGACAGCGTCACAAATCCTCGGCCATCACTATCTCAGACTCCCCTGCAATGCAGCAGCATCCGGTTAATGCTGATGCTTGGTCGCCGATTGCAGTGCCTTTAGGTTCAAAGAGTGATCGCGAGAAGGAGGCTTCGAATCTGCTGTCTGCCGCAATGCTGCCAGTGCAATCGTACATGGTCCAAGGATTGCCGAGCTGTTCTTCCGCCAGCGCTTCGTATCCCACGGTTGCGGATGACTTGCCGGTGCACTCAATCAACCCGCAGCGGCAGCCTTCACTTTTACCACCGCCTGGACCTTCCACGAGACGCGGTGCTGAGTATAATGGCCATCACCCACTGACAACCCACGCTTCCCTCACCAGCTCAACATACAGTGACCAACATGGCCAACCGGTCCACTACTTCTCAGTCATGCCGGTGGAGACGCATTCGGCGAGCAGCGCCGACCACTCCGTTGGCTTTGGTGACACTTGGAGTACTCCTTCCCCGCTGGATACTGTACCGACGTTGGATGGGGTTCAGCAAATGGCAACAGGCAGTGAGAGAAGCGGCAGGGCCAACGAAGGTCATAGCCAAGAAGATAGTCTTCTTACTCATCGTACTGCCATACGTCACGCCATGTTCCGCCCGAGCTCACCCTTCCGTTCGCAATTTCTGGCCAAAGACTTCAACAGAATACAGATCAAAGAGGGTCTCCTTAAGATATACCGTGATTCCATGGAGGGCGCCTTGAGTTGTTGGCTAACGGAACGCAACTGCCCTTACAGTTTCTCGCGTTTTGAAGGGAAAGACTTATTGGACGGCAAAGATGTATGGGGATCTTCATGGGCTACTCGCATGGTCACAAGAGTTTGTGCGTTGGACAACGAGTACGCCAGGGCCGGTTTCCTCTCGATACGAGACCAGCATGAAGGCTCTAAGGTGTTGAACCTGGTGGTGATGGCTTTTGCAGCCCAATGGAGTCAAGCTGGACAACGAGACACTTCGGGACATGCCAATCCCGGCTCGTCTACGCCGTTGGACGCCTCGAATACAGACCTACTGATGCAGCAGCTGGCTGAGATGAGCTTCGGGCGAGTTACACAGAAATCTTTGTGGCATAAAGCCAACAGAGCACTCCGAGAAGCATGGGACAACAACTCTTTCAAAGTCATCTTTGCCTTGATAATGTTCTCCGTGACGCAACGCCCTATTGATGGTGCAGAGATACTTTCGTACCTTGAGCCGAACAGTTTGGATGATCTAGATAAGTTATTTCAGGTACTGAATCTTGACGGCCCGACCACGTCGCTGGATGCCGCCAATCGAAAGATCCATGAACATCACAGAAGGCTTAAGGAGGCACGAGCACCTGGAATGTACGGCGCAAGTGCTCCTAGAGAACTATCAGATGTGCATGAAGAATCGTTTGGTCTTTTGCACTGGCTTGCTGTGATGTTCGATACCTTGTCTGCCGCCATCAACCGTCGTTCATTCACCACCAGCGATGCCGAGACCAGCTTCAGCCGTGTCAGCGCTCGATCACAGCCAAGAGTTGTGCGTCATGACGCCGCGATGGCCCAGCCACAGATGCACGTGGGCGAAAATAGCACAGACGTATCTCCTGTCTGGGGAGATTATTTCCTTCGTGAACATTCACTTACCGGGCAGGTTCGGAAACAGAACGTTCGATGGCCATGCGATTACATCGAGGCAGCTGCTTGTCTGGCAGATGCTGCTCCAGTCAAAGTGCTACTTTATCGGCGCCTTGGCCAACTGCAGAGCCTATACTATCAACGTGCGCCAGCACATATGATCGAGGTTGGTTTGGAGGCAGCGATGGAGGTATACAACCACTGGAACAACACATACGGTCTCTTCATTGGTGACTGCATAAGACATCATGAAGCTTTACCGGCACGTATCCAGTCATGGTACACACTACTCACCGGTCACTGGAACCTGGCAGTGCTCATATTCGTTGACCTCATCGATACTATGGACGACTCCGGCATGACAATGGCGTCCCACCGTAGTTTACGCAAGTCGATTGACTTCACAGGGCATTTGCGCGACACAGCAATCTTCTCGATCTCAGAGTTAGGCCGCTGCTGTCGCATTATCGAAGGTCCATTGGGTTTCACCCGATCACCGGACTTTCAGTAAGTAACTCGAAGGGCTGCGAACTCCCATATGCATGAGAGGGCCAACCACTAACTTCGTGTTCAGCCATGCTGTGAACAAAGCTGCACTGCTCACGGAACCTTGGACAAATGTCCTAATCAGAGCATTCGGTTACGCTGGAGCCATGCTCGCTCGCAAGCTAAGCCCTACGTCGCAGCACTTGCCGGAGCTAGACAACCTCACGCAAGCGAAAAGGTTGACCGAAGAGATGTTACAATGCTGTATCGACGCGCTGGCGTTACTGGGCAAGAAGAGCGATATGGCCTTGTGCGCCACGGAGTTGCTATCACGATACCTCAAGAGATGAGTTCACGGTTATGGCCGTCAATACTTGGCAGCATGCTCGAACCTGAACGCAGGGCACTAGGGCTAACTTACATTCGAGCTGGGAGGTCTCCGGCTCATCGACCTGGAACACATGCCAACATTTTCGGCCCGTTGCATCAGACTGACAAACGGTCTCGAGCTTCCGAGAACCACAAGTCTTCCACTTTCTGAGTCTAACACACCGCGGTAACGCCTCTTCGAAGAACTACATCTACCTGTAGATCTAACGTTCTGTTCATAGGTGGTGGGTGAACCTTCACAAAGTACTGGTGCACCTGAAGAAATGCTTCGACACCTTTGCCGATGACTACTTGGGTTCACAGTCTCAAAGTTATCGATGCTCGATTGCCATGAGCTGTGCCCAGAAGGAAGTCGTAAACTCGGGGCACTTTTGAGCTTTCACTATGGCTTGTATGGACGCTTCGATATAAGCGCCCACGGAGCTCCTGTAATGAGGCACACTTAACTTCTCAGATGACATCCTCGATATCTGCACATGTTTATTATTGCCAGATGACTTGGGTGTATATATGAGTATATTCGTCAGCCTTTCATGTGGAGTGCGGCTTGAGATAGTCAAAGCTTTAACATCCTCGGAAGCCTTCGCTTGGCACTCAAGCCTCACCAAACTCCCCTTCTTCATCGTGGGCCTGGCTTATCTGTGGACCCGGAAGCGTGAACCAGAGCACAAGACACCCAACCAGAATACTCAGTGCAAACCACTGCAAAACTTCGATGCCATACTTGTTCGCCGTCAGTCCAACTAGGAAAGGCAAAACGCTGCCTCCCGCACTCCCAAATGCAACTGCAAATCCGATGGCAGCAAGATGCACCTGCTTAGGAACGACCTTGGCCTGCATGACGACTGCTTCCGGGAACAGTGGTCCAAGAAAGAACCCTAGTGAGAAAATGGTGGTGGCGCAAAGTGCTGGAGTGGAGACGAGTCTGAAGAAGCCACATGCGCACAAGCACAGCAGCGTACATGCCGTTACTGTCCCTTTCTCCCAGCCCATCCACGAGGCAAGGAAACCGATTACGACACGCCCGGTAGTGAGCCCTGCCCAATAGGCGAACGTGACCATGTTGCCCGCGAAGCGGTCAAAGTGTCGCACGTCGATGAGGAACGAGGAGATCCAGTCCGCTGATGAGATCTCAATGCCGGCGTAGAGAAAGACAAAAGCACTGACGATCCAGGTAGACCGATAGTGAAAGACTTGCAGCACCGATCCCGATCCAGGGCTTTCTCCGTCAGAACTCCTGCCCCGATATTGCTTTGCATCAGAGGCCCAGAACGCCAGCAGTAATGCACAGAGCTCGACAACCGACGCCACTCCTAATACTCTATACAGTTGATACCACTCCAGACCAGTCTGCTCAATGAGCACCGTCGCCATCAACGGGGCCAGCGCGGCACCAACGCCGTAGAAGCCATGGAGAAGACCCATCAGACCGTTGCCCTGCGGCATAGCTCCGATCCAAGAGTTCCACGAGGCATCTGCTATCCCGTTCCCGAGCCCTGCCATCATGAATATTGACACCGCGAGAGGGTATCTCGGTCTTTCCGCTACCGCGAATGCAGCAATGATGTGGCAAGCCGGAGCCACACTAGCGACGCCTCGTTGGCCGAAGTGGTTGTGGACTGCGCTGTTGATGAATGCGGCTATGGCGTAGCCGACGACAGGGGCGAGGAGGGCGAAGGATACGGCAAAGTAGTCGATTGCATAATATTCTCGAAGCTGCAACCATTGCCTACGGTCAGTCATAGGCCCCCCCCCTTCCCACAAAGACAAGTCTTGTGCATATTCTGGACTTACGTAGACCACCATTGCCTGTGTGCCGGAGGCTAGTTGTCAATACAGTGAACTGTTGCCGGAGAGAGTAAGAGGTCTCTTACTCCATACGATCCATCCCAGGCGCCAACCACGATGAAGCTGTAGTAGGCGGACGCGATTCGGCAATATATCAATAATCTAGTGTTCTGGGTGTTCTCCTCAACATCTCCGTTCCTCAGCTCAGCTGTGTCGTTCGAGGGTGGACAGTGATTCTGACAAGCGGCATCATTGGTTCGTTGTCCAGCAAGTAATGGGGTGGATGAATTCGATTCGCAGTCCATCTCTGGCATGTGGCTTCGCTCCAACAGCTAGAGTGATGAAAAGATTCGGGGCAGATATACTTTCCAAACCGTCAACGTGGTATAACGAGCGCAACGCGGGTAGCATGACCTGATTGCGTGGGCAAATTGTCGGCATGACAGTATGATGATCATTGATTGTACCAACCACATGATGTGTAGGGAATAGTTTGCATCCGTGACGGTGGATCGACTCGAAAGCCGTGATACATCCTGACGAGTTTGCAGAATGTGTCTCTACGCCACTTCCATGGGCCGCGTCCAATACCGAGCACCTCCGGACTGTAGAGTGTGGTGGGCGTGGCGAAGGTAGAGACTACTGCTAATGAGACTAATGCCAACTTGATCTCGACTAAGAGGGTCGAGTACGTGCCGTGGTCAAGGCAGGATGCTTGGAATCATCAACATGCCTAGATTCGCAAAAGCGTCGAATGACAGGCATATAATGCCTGGAGAGCAAGCATGATTCTGGCCAGCGTCTGCGTCACAGTACGATCGGTTCGAACCTCGCGGACCACAACATGCGATGATCTGTTGGGCAGAGTTCCGTCGCCTTCTCTCGGTTTTCCCGCGTGGCTCTCTCCTCCGTAACGCAAGCGGCCGGTTGCAGCCTGATTCGTACCGAATTCCAATCGATCGTGTTGAAAATAAGTGTTTGTAAATTTAGAAATAGGTGTATCCTAGCGTCGCCAATGTATGGAGAAACCCCTCACCCCGCAACGCCCTCGTCGATGCTCTGTGCAACTGTATGTGTATATCGCTCAGACGAGTCCAGGACTGGATAACAGCGTGTGCCATTTTAACATTCTCCGTAACCCGGCTAGTCGTGTCGCGTCGCGTCATCTCGGTATTGGCTTGCGAATTATTTCAAGTCATGGTTCAGGAACGCCACGACGATAACTCCTCATCTTGTGGACGTACCCAGGGCAGAGACTGCACGCCATACTCGCTGCTCCTCTTCACAGACAAGAGAGTCACTGCGTCGTTGAGGATCCACCGACAACCATAGACTCGCTCAGTTCTGACCAATTCCTCGGGCACACTCTAGCTTCACTGCCGTGCTCGCAGCCTCGTCTGATTCGAGCTGTCGGTATGCAGATTCTTCCTCGATACTCCTTACAGCCGGGCCCTCTACTCCTTTCTCGAAGCTCTTGCAGAAACAGAGTGCGATTGGGTGATCCTGTTGCACCATCAGTGCGCCCTGAGCTCGTTGGCTGAATGGATCCGCCATCCGCCCAAAGAGTGTAACGAACTTGCGTTGAGACAGAGAGACGAACTTGCATACGCGGTCTGCGTCAAATCCGACAATATCATTCACCGGTGTGAGAAAATTCAACGCCCAGCTGCACCTTTGAGATGCCTCGTCTCGGATCGGTGACACATTAGTTGACTGTATAAATGGAGCTACGAAGCATTTCTCGAGCAGACTTGAGATCCCAAAGCAACAGCAAAGGCAGCAAGCACCTACAAAAATGGGCTCAATTCAACCCACATCCTTGTTCTACCAGAGTGTCCACGACAACGATCTTCCCTTTGTGACTAGGGCCTCCGGGATGTACTACACCCTGCACAACGGGCAAAAGATCATCGATTCGACCTGCGGCGCCGCCGTGTCGTCCATAGGGCATGGCAATACTCGTGTCAAAGAGGCCATTGTCGCACAGTTGGACAAAGTGGAATACGCTCATCCAGGATACTTCCAGAACTACCCTTCTCACGAGCTTGCAGATTTCTTGGTCAAATCCACGAACGGCCGTATGGCTCGAGCATGTTTGATCGGCTCCGGTAAGAAGTGCCCAGTCAGCACTGCAATCGAAAGCAAGAAGGTTGCTAAAGACCACTCAGGCTCCGAAGCGATGGAGTTGGCTGTGAAGCTCGCTAGGCAGTATTATCTTGCCATCTCCCCGAAGTCGCCTCGTACGCGGTACATCGCAAGACAAGGGTCTTGGCACGGATGCACGTTGGGGGCGTTGGCACTGGGCGACTTCAAAGGACGCAAGGCCGATTTTGAGGAGCTCTTGAGTACGAACGTATCGCGGGTATCAGCCTGCCACCCATATCGTGGACTCAGCAAGGGAGAGAGCGACGAGGTGTACTTACTGAGGCTACAAGAAGAGCTGGATGCGGAGTTCCAGCGGGTGGGTCCACATAATGTGTGCGCATTCGTTGCAGAGCCTGTAGTTGGTACGGTTCGTACAGCAGCCTCTCTGATCTGCGCCGAACTAGCTGATTGACAGAACACAGACTCTAGGGTGCGTTGTCCCCGTCCAAGGATACTTCCAGGCGATGAAGAAAGTCTGCGATCGCTACGGAGCGCTGATCATTTTCGACGAGGTCATGTGCGGTTTGGGTCGAACAGGAACCATGCACGCCTGGGAACAAGTCGGCATAGTCCCCGACATTCAGGCAGTCGGCAAAGGCCTCGGAGCAGGCCACACGACCATTTCGGCGATATTATTCAACGAGAGGGTCGTTTCGGGATTGCAACAAGGAAAGGGGCACTTCGAGCACGGGCAGACGTACCAATGTCATCCTGTAGCATGTGCTGGTGCGTTGGAGGTGCAAAGGGTGATTCAGGAAGAGCGACTAGTTGAAAATGTCGAATGCTTAGGTGGCTTTCTCGGAGAGCTGCTGAAAGAGCGATTCCACAACAGCCCTTATGTTGGAGACATCCGAGGCCGTGGCTTTTTCTGGTGTGTGGAGATAGTGGCCGATCGCGAGTCCAAGCGGCCCTTCGATCCTGCTCTGAAGCTTGCCAAACGATTTCGCATGAGAGGATTGCAGCCGGGCTTCGATGTCTGCTTGTTCACCGCAGGCGGATCCGCCGACGGGTGGGCTGGCGACCACTTCCTGATCATGCCGCCGTTCATCGCGCAGCAGGCTGATCTGGAGGACATTGTGGAGCGTGCTGGCAGAGTCGTAGAGTCCGTGCTAGCGGAAGTCTGAAGGCCATATAGGAGAGATAACAGTCAGCCAAGAGGGGGGGTCTCAGAAGCACATGGCCAATATATTGACATTTGATATCGGACCCGAAGAACGTACACTAGTTAGCTCCGTGTTGAGCCAAAGCGTAGTGACAGAGGGAGGAGCTGTGACCGCCTATTCTTCCTCAATCGAGTCTGCAGGCACGGGCCGACGCGCGTCACGTTGTCAAGCCTATCTTGGTCCCGTGACAAAAGGGTCTCTTCCAAATCGCCGCACGTGACGTGCCAAGTGTCGCTTGCGTGGACGATGCTGCGAACAGCTGTTCACATGGTGGATGCCATGACTAGGTTGCCGCCGTAATATTTCTTTGAACACAGTTCTCACCATCTACTGCAAGTCTGTCTCTGCTTTTGTTGAGGCGCAACCCAATATTTCGGTCAGCAGCACTTTTCCGGCGTAGAAGCCGGCCGCCTCATGTGCTCTACGAACAGAAGTTGTGGGCCAATACTTCGGGGGAAAGAGTACAGTACGTGGTTGAAGAGCGCTCCTTCGTAGCAATCATGCGGGCGGGGTAAGGAGATCAGACATCGGACAGGATAAAACGGACTTGGAAGCACATACTGTGTCCAGCCTGGAAATCCTGGTCGATAATGGTCATCATTGAGTTCACACAAACTGGTTGCGCCATCCGTCCCTGCAAAAGCTTGGTACAGTACAGTTCTGGGGATCCGCGTGGCCGAAGGGAACGAGCTTCGAACGAGGAGGCGCATTACCATTACCGCCAACTGCTACTATAACGGGCGGTGTTCGTGTCATCCGTTGCTGAAATACATGTACCCACCCACTGTGCACACAAATGAATGCGCGTCCTGCTAGTGTGTATGCTGTCGTTCATCCTCATAGCTAGCGTCCGTGCTCCGCGACTGCCGATCCAATAGGTGGTCGACCTTGAGTCTGGCGCAGGTTGTGCTTGCACACCGGTGGTATTTCCTTCCGCGGGTTGGACTGTACGTGTATGGAGGATGCAGGAATGCAGCAAGCAAGGGAGCCCTGTACACACGACTTTGCAGAACGGAACCGGTGCAATGCTGTGTTTCAGCAGCGTTACGTCCCTCTCTTCGCTTGCAGATGGGGAACATGAAAGTGCGTGGTCAGAACAGTCCAACTCCAGCAGCCCGGTCGTGGCAAGGTGTTGCCTCCGACATGTACACGAAACGATGGCGGATGTCATGTACATAGAGATGAGACAAGATTATGTACGCGCAAAGAGATTAAGCCGTCCGTCATCGAGGATGCCGGTGCACCCTGACCAGCAAAACGTGCCACGAAACTGTATTAGTCTGTGTATCCTAGATTTGGCTGCAAAGCCTGTTGCATCTGCCGAACATTCTGAAACGTTGACAAGGCGTGTATCAGTGAAATGACCAAGTCCCGACGATCGGGCCGAGGAATCTGTCTGATATACAGTGCGTGCTGAATACGTACTGTAGCTGCGTGCAGCGTGTTCCTCTGGCATGTGATGAGGCCCTGACGAGCAGCAGGGCATCTATTCGCGTTACACGGCGACACGCACGTCGTCCGTGTTTCTATTTTGCTTTTGGCAAGCGGCGCAGAAGGACGCTGCACATGAAGGACGGCAGACCAATCGTGGCATCGCGCAAACAGCGAGAGCGCTGGCTCTTATCGTGTCTGCTGCAAAAAGAGGTACGTCTGCAGTCGCCTAGCCGTGCCGAGGAGGCGGATCTCCACCAGTCAGCGTGCTCTGTCCACCTATTAGCAGAAGCCGGTATGGACACTGCCACCCACGCCCTCCGAGTCTGTGCAGGCGTTCGTCATCGCAACCATACAGGGTAACAGGAGCCTACACCCCAGGCCATGCGTTAACCACTCGACCAGGGGGGGGCCCTCGATTGAGTCCGAGCGCAGGTCCCGAGCTTCTGCATTGAGCACCGTTGATATTCACCACTTTAAACACCTGTCGCCTTGCGACTGCGACCCGTTCTGCCCTGCGGAACTCCAGTATCACGACCTCGCTGTCCTCCGCAACTCTCGTCGCTGCGCCGCCTTCACCCAGTCGCCCGCCCATCGTCCCTTGCCCGCGTGTCGCCTCCGAAAGATGCTCTCCTACCGCCGAGCCATTGTGGTTGCAGCTGTCATATTAGCGTGCTTCTTGCTGTTACGGAGTACGCATAGCCGCAAGCCAGACGGACTTCGAATCACCAACTCGCCGAATCCGACGGGCACACATGCCGACAACAGAAAAATCGTCGATGCAGCCGCCAACACGGCCCACACTGCGATGGTAGCCGAAGCGAAGACTGCACCCTCTGTTGCAGTCTCCGGCGACACCACAGGCAGGGTCGCTCTGACCAAGAAGCCGAAGACACAAATCCCGCTGGAAGATTTGCAGCTGAAGCCGCTGAGGCAACAATTGGCATACAACTTCCCCTACGACGTCGAGTCCAAGTTTCCAGCGTACATCTGGCAAACCTGGAAATACCAGCCGTCTTCGGGAGATTTCCGAGAGGAGTGGAGGACAGCAGAGGCATCATGGACAGAACTGCATCCCAACTTCGTACACGAGGTCATCACCGACTCGGTGGCTGTACACTTGATCAGGCACTTTTACGCGAGCATACCTGAGGTTCAAGAAGCGTACAATTCCCTTCCGCAAGCTGTGCTCAAGGCAGACTTCTTCCGATATCTCATCTTACTCGCGAGAGGCGGCATATATTCCGACATCGACACCACGGCGCTCAAATCTGCCGTTGAATGGGTTCCTGCAGAGGTACCACGCAGCAGTTATGGGATTGTCGTGGGCATTGAAGCAGATCCCGACAGACCAGACTGGCATGACTGGTACTCTCGCAGGATTCAATTCTGCCAGTGGACGATTCAGAGCAAGCCAGGGCATCCTGTGTTGGTCGATATCGTTGCAACCATCACGGAAGAAACTCTACGAAGGAAGAAAGCTGGCGAGCTCGACATGAAACACATGCAGAGCGTGGTCGAATTCACTGGGCCCGCATTGTGGACAGACACCATCTTCAGGTTCTTCAACAACCCGGACTATTTCGACATGTCAACAAGTAAGGGCAACATTACGTGGCAACAATTTACTGGCGTCACCCAGGCGAAGAAAGTTGGAGATGTCGTGATACTGCCCATCACGTCGTTCTCGCCGGGAATTGGACAGATGGACGCGGGTGATATTGATGATCCAATGGCATTTGTCCATCATACTTTCGAAGGTGAGCATGCCAACAATGTAGCTGACCGATGAGCTTTACTAACATTTCGCAGGCTCATGGAAGCCCGAAAACGAAAGACACATCGGCGAGAACAAGTGATAAAAAGCCGTGCTCCTTGGCTAGAAGGATTACAGGGATGTAGGCATCGTCCCCGGTCCTGCACACCACGCGAGGATCGACCCACGGCTGATGCCCGGAGTCCGCGTCGCATCAGTCGTGCCAATTCAAGCCGAGATTGCTACGTACATGGCAGATCGCAGACACACCACTTGACACCAGCGAGCGCATCACGAGAAAAAGAGATATTTTACTTGCACAAAGATATCGGACTACCAGTGCTGGTCCTACCACACATCAATCGACAGGGGCGTTTGATCTAGAGTATAGAGGACGGGGGTGGACATCATCATTCAAGTGCTGAATGGTGCACCACTGACCATGCATTTTTGCTGCGGGTTTGCTTTCTTTATGGACTGCTTGTTACACAGCGCCGGCGCGGGGATGGTACTGCATGGAAGGCGCTGCATCTATTCGATACCTCTTATTAGCGAGCACAGGAAATGCCAACGCGGGAGCCTTCCGCTTCAGCTACTCGAGGAAAAAGCTACCTACACCTGAATGTCAATGACAGGGCTGGTAAGTTCACCACTGGTTGAGTGAAGGGCTGCATTTTACCCAGCACGCACTTTGTTCACACACTCAAGGGGCTTTTAACAAATAGCAGACACTTGCATGGTAGATACACAGCTAGCTCTGTCAGGGCAGACTGATTCAGCATTTTTGACGAATTCCATACTGTTTATCGCGATACGGATACTCGGACCACGAGCCGACAAGCCGAGAACAACCTCAGGCTCGTCAGAAGAGCCCAATGAGAGGGAAAGCTTCACGATCACGTCATTTTTGCCATGCTGAAACGACTCTTTTGACCAGGAACGC